>JAOPFK010000187.1:0-44665 GCA_026122265.1 Ammodytes dubius | reverse complement strand
CATGCTCACCAATTTTTATCCATTTCCGAGAAACTTTTTTTAACATGGAAAAACAGGTTTTTTGGGAATAACGTCCGGTAGGGGAGGGGCAACTGCACAAGATTTTTAACCAAGATACTAGGCGTGGGGACGGATCAGAATCCGTTGAAATTTTGGTTCTATGTTGTTTCTATCCCGAGTTATGGCCGATTTAGAAAATTGAATTTTAAAATTTCAAAGTTGTGCCACTGGGCGAGGAAGATAGGCACAGGGATGTCCTTTGGTGTGGCAGGTGCCCCAGGCCCCCTAGACATGTGTGCGAAGTTTTGGAGTTGTAGCTCACTTACTTCATGTAGCTGCCATTGACCCCCATGTAAAATTTTGGGAAATTTCTTTAAGTGCCGAGTCCTAAGAAATAATTTTTCCAAAAGTATTTTAGGAGCAGTTTTAGGTTTGAGGTTATAGATTTTTTTTTTTTTTTAGTTGGGTTAGGGTGTGAGTAGGGTATAAGGGTGGTGGGTTAGGGATTGGTGATGGTAGGGTTGGGAGGTGGTGTAGGGTTGGAGTTGGAAGGTTGGGAATGTGGGTTGGTAAGGAGTTGGAAGGTGGGGAGTGGGTTGGAGGAGGGTTAGGGTTAGGGTTTAGGGTTAGGGTTAGGGTTGGGGTTAGGGTTAGGGTTAGGGTTAGGGTTAGGGTTAGGGTTAGGGTTAGGGTTTGGGTTAGGTTAGGGGTTTTAGGGTTAGGGTTAGGGTTAGGGTTAGGGTTAGGGTTAGGGTTAGGGTTAGGTTAGGGTTTTAGGGTTTTTTGGGTTAGGGTTAGGGTTAGGGTTTAGGGTTAGGGTTAGGGTTAGGGTTAGGGTTAGGGTTAGGGTTAGGGTTAGGGTATTAGGGTTAGGGTTAGGGTTAGGGTTAGGGTTAGGTTAGGTTAGGTTAGGGTTAGGGTTAGGGTTTGGGTTAGGGTTAGGTTAGGGTTAGGGTTAGGGTTAGGGTTAGGGTTAGGGTTAGGGTTAGGGTTAGGGTTAGGGTTAGGGTTAGGTGTAGGGTTAGGGTTAGGGTTAGGGTTAGGGTTAGGTTAGGTTAGGGTTAGGGTTAGGGTTAGGGTTAGGGTTAGGGTTAGGTTAAGAGCAATCTGCCCACTTTTCAAAAGTGGTTTTTTGGACGTAAATTTTGAACGCAGAGGGGCAACCTCATACCGAGACCATCCTCGGATACCTTGGGACCAGGCGCATTGGCCGAAAAAGTTTCGTCCCCCTGGTGGCGATTGTGGGTACTGCAATCGCGATTTGAAAAGTTTGAAGCTCCGTAACTCCCCAACGCAGAGGGGCAACACACAATTCCAAGCAGTGCCTGTTGTAGCCCTTGGCCAGGACTACATGCTCACCAATTTTTATCCATTTCCGAGAAACTTTTTTTAACATGGAAAAACAGGTTTTTTGGGAATAACGTCTGGTAGGGGAGGGGCAACTGCACAAGATTTTTAACCAAGATACTAGGCGTGGGGACGGATCAGAATCCGTTGAAATTTTGGTTCTATTTGTTTCTATCCCGAGTTATGGCCGATTTAGAAAATTGAATTTTAAAATTTCAAAGTTGTGCCACTGGGCGAGGAAGATAGGCACAGGGATGTCCTTTGGTGTGACAGGTGCCCCAGGCCCCCTAGACATGTGTGCGAAGTTTTGGAGTTGTAGCTCACTTACTTCATGTAGCTGCCATTGACCCCCATGTAAAATTTTGGGAAAATTTCTTTAAGTGCCGAGTCCTAAGAAAATAATTTTTCCAAAAAGTATTTAGGAGCACGTTTTAGGCCATTTGGAGTATATATGATTTTTTTTTTTTTTTTTTTTTTTTTTTTTACACCACTAGTTGGCGCTATCATGACCAAAAATTATGGGTGAGTAAGGGGGAACTCCCCGTCACTTTTTTAAAAACCCTATATAAAAGGTGGAAGGAGTTGGAATTGGAATGTGGAAATGGAATATGGAGTTGGAAGGTGGAATGTGGAGTTGGAATATGGAGTTGGAAGGTGGAATGTGAGTTGGAATATGGAGTTGGAAGGTGGAATGTGGAGTTGGAATATGGAGGGTTAGGGTTAGGGTTAGGGTTAGGGTTAGGGTTAGGGTTAGGGTTAGGGTTAGGGTTAGGGTTAGGGTTAGGGTTAGGGTTAGGGTTAGGGTTAGGTATAAGAGGTTAGGGTTAGGGTTAGGGTTAGGGTTAGGGTTAGGGTTAGGGTTAGGGTTAGGTTAAGAGCAATCTGCCCACTTTCAAAAGTGGTTTTTTGGACGTAAAGGGTTAGGGTTAGGGTTAGGTTAGGGTTAGGGTTAGGGTTAGGGTTAGGGTTAGGGTTAGGGTTAGGGTTAGGGTTAGGGTTAGGGTTAGGGTTAGGTTAGCGTTAGGGTTAGGGTTAGGGTTAGGGTTAGGGTTAGGTTAGGGTTAGGGTTAGGGTTAGGGTTAGGGTTAGGGTTAGGGTTAGGGTTTAGGGTTAGGGTTAGGGTTAGGGTAGGGTTAGGTTAGGGTTAGGGTTAGGGTTAGGATTAGGGTTAGGGTTAGGGTTAGGGTTAGGGTTAGGGTTAGGGTTAGGTTAAGAGCAATCTGCCCACTTTTCAAAAGTGGTTTTTTGGACGTAAATTTTGAACGCAGAGGGGCAACCTCATACCGAGACCATCCTCGGATACCTTGGGACCAGGCGCATTGGCCGAAAAAGTTTCGTCCCCTGGTGGCGATTGTGGGTACTGCAATCGCGATTTGAAAAGTTTGAAGCTCCTTAACTCCCCAACGCAGAGGGGCAACACAATTCCAAGCAGTGCCTGTTGTAGCCCTTGGCCAGGACTACATGCTCACCAATTTTTAGCCATTTCCGAGAAACTTTTTTTAACATGGAAAAACAGGTTTTTTGGAATAACGTCCGGTAGGGGAGGGGCAACTGCACAAGATTTTTAACCAAGATACTAGGCGTGGGGACGGATCAGAATCCGTTGAAATTTTGGTTCTATGTTGTTTCTATCCCGAGTTATGGCCGATTTAGAAAATTGAATTTTAAAATTTCAAAGTTGTGCCACTGGGCGAGGAAGATAGGCACAGGGATGTCCTTTGTTGTGGCAGGTGCCCCAGGCCCCCTAGACATGTGTGCGAAGTTTTGGAGTTGTAGCTCACTTACTTCATGTAGCTGCCATTGACCCCCATGTAAAATTTTGGGAAAAGGTTAGGGTTAGGGTTAGGGTTAGGGTTAGGGTTAGGGTTAGGGTTAGGGTTAGGGTTAGGGTTAGGGTTAGGGTTAGGGTTAGGGTTAGGGTTAGGGTTAGGGTTAGGGTTAGGGTTAGGGTTAGGGTTAGGGTTAGGGTTAGGGTTAGGGTTAGGGTTAGGGTTAGGGTTAGGGTTAGGGTTAGGGTTAGGGTTAGGGTTAGGGTTAGGGTTAGGGTTAGGGTTAGGGTTAGGGTTAGGGTTAGGGTTAGGGTGGGTTAGGTTAAGAGCAATCTGCCCACTTTTCAAAAGTGGTTTTTTGGACGTAAATTTTGAACGCAGAGGGGCAACCTCATACCGAGACCATCCTCGGATACCTTGGGACCAGGCGCATTGGCCGAAAAAGTTTCGTCCCCCTGGTGGCGATTGTGGGTACTGCAATCGTGATTTGAAAAGTTTGAAGCTCCTTAACTCCCCAACGCAGAGGGGCAACACAATTCCAAGCAGTGCCTGTTGTAGCCCTTGGCCAGGACTACATGCTCACCAATTTTTAGCCATTTCCGAGAAACTTTTTTTAACATGGAAAAACAGGTTTTTTGGGAATAACGTCCGGTAGGGGAGGGGCAACTGCACAAGATTTTTAACCAAGATACTAGGCGTGGGGACGGATCAGAATCCGTTGAAATTTTGGTTCTATGTTGTTTCTATCCCGAGTTATGGCCGATTTAGAAAATTGAATTTTAAAATTTCAAAGTTGTGCCACTGGGCGAGGAAGATAGGCACAGGGATGTCCTTTGGTGTGGCAGGTGCCCCAGGCCCCTAGACATGTGTGCGAAGTTTTGGAGTTGTAGCTCACTTACTTCATGTAGCTGCCATTGACCCCCATGTAAAATTTTGGGAAAATTTCTTTAAGTGCCGAGTCCTAAGAAAATAATTTTTCCAAAAAGTATTTAGGAGCACGTTTTAGGCCATTTGGAGTATATATGATTTTTTTTTTTTTTTTTTTTTTTTTTTTACACCACTAGTTGGCGCTATCATGACCAAAAATTATGGGTGAGTAAGGGGGAACTCCCCGTCACTTTTTTAAAAACCCTATATAAAAGGTGGAAGGAGTTGGAATTGGAATGTGGAAATGGAATATGGAGTTGGAAGTTGGAATGTGGAGTTGGAATATGGAGTTGGAAGGTGGAATGTGGAGTTGGAATATGGAGTTTGAAGGTGGAATGTGGAGTTGGAATATGGAGTTGGAAGGTGGAATGTGGAGTTGGAATATGGAGTTGGAAGGTGGAATGTGGAGTTGGAATATGGAGGGTTAGGGTTAGGGTTAGGGTTAGGGTTAGGGTTAGGGTTAGGGTTAGGGTTAGGGTTAGGGTTAGGTTATAGGGATAAATACGTCCTTCGAGACGCGTCTCAGGAATGTTTTTGCCAATAACTCCGGATAGGAATGCCCTATCATCATGGAACCAAGTTCCTTGTATTCCTTGGCCCCAGACCTTTCCAATGGTGTGTCGTTTGACCCCGTGGAACCTTGGGAAATATTCGAAATCTTAGTTTGAAACTTTAAAATGGCCATATCTCCGGAACGGTAAGTCGTAGAAACTTGATTTCAACTCTGGCGTGTTCAGCGACCCCAAATTAGGTCGGACGCCACCCACTTTCAAGTCTCTAGCACCTTCGGTTCCGAAGATATTGGCCAAAAACGGAATTCGGAAATTTCCGTTTTCTGAAACATTCTAACTTTTGATAGGAAGGTCGTAGAGACACGTGAGTGGGCTCTACGTGACGGGCGTGGCCGAAATAGTGGGGGTAGACACCAATTGCAAACTTGTGGGAGGTACCGTTGTTGAGTTAAGGGCGTGTCAAAAATCCCCATAGCATTACATGTAAAAGGTGAAAATTTTACTAAGTGTCACATCCAAAGTGAGACTTTCTTGAATAACTCGAGAACGCTAAGTCGTAGATGGTCAAACTTGGTGTCTTTCCCCCCTATTTCACGTATAAGGAACACGTAGACACCAAGTATAAGTGTGTGGGACGTCCCTTTCAAAAGTTAGGGCAGGGGACTGTTGATGTTGACTGATGATGATGATGATGATGCTTATCAAAACTTTGGATTTGCAGGTAAGTGGTAAAAGGTAAGTATTTGGACTCTTTGGTTGTGCCCCAGTGGTCCTGTGGACTCTAGGGATTGTGTCTACCCAGCTGGTCTACTACTGCCTTACCAAACAGCAGTAGACCAGCTGGGTAAACCCAATCCCCACAGTCCAAAGGACCACTGAGGCACTTAAGGGTTAGGGTTAGGGTTAGGGTTAGGGTTAGGGTTAGGGTTAGGGTTAGGGTTAGGGTTAGGGTTAGGGTTAGGGTTAGGGTTAGGGTTAGGGTTAGGGTTAGGGTTAGGGTTAGGGTTAGGGTTAGGGTTAGGGTTAGGGTGGGGTTAGGGTTTGGGTTTAAAAGTTCCTTTGTTGGAATACTGTTGCACAGGCCTATTGATCTAAAAACGGGAGTGGTATTGGTGGTGCGGTTGAAGAGCTCTGCCCTTCACCCGGGAGACCAGGGTTCGATTCCCAGGCAGGGTGTCTCTGCAGTGGACAGAAGAAGAGGGTGCTGCTGACCAGGGTGAAATAAAAAGTTAAAACAACTTGAATAATGATTTAAAAATGCTAAGAGTAATTAAAAAATTAAAATAATTGGAAGATTAAAAAAAAAAAAAAAAAAAAAAAAAAAAAAAAAAAAAAAAAAAAAAAAAAAGAAGAAGGCAAAAAAAGAAAAAACTTAGCATGTTGGGGGGGGGCGGGGGCTGTGGTCAGCAGCGTGGATGCTCCAGGGTGGGAGGAAAAGGGTGCTGCTGACCAGGATCAAATAAAACGTTTAAAACAACTTGAATGAAGATTTGGAAGTGGTATATAAAAAAATCAGAACAGCTAAAATAGTGAGAATTAAAACAATTGAGAAATTAAAATGATTAGAAAATTAAAATAATTAAAAAAAAAAAAAAAAAAAATTGCATAATTAGAATGAAATTAGAAAAATTTAAAATATCTCAAAAGAAGAGGGGGAACAAAAAATAAATAAAAACCAAGCATGTTGGGAGCGGGGCGGGGGCTCTGGTCAGCAGCGTGGATGGTCCAGGGTGGGAAGAAGTGGGGGAATGGATTATTGTTGGAGAGGATGATTATTTATCGTTGAGGCCTTTTGGTATGGTGGTGTCCAGTTTGTGTATCCATATTTTTTCCGCCCTCTTCCTCTGTCCGGTGGTCCAGCGGTTGTTGGATTCAGTGCCGGAGATGATGAGGTTGGTAACGGGGTGTTGTTGGAAATGAGTGACCAATGGGGTGGTGAGCTTACCTTCCCTAATATTGTAGAGGTGTTGTTTGAGCCGGGTGAGGATGGTGTGTTTAGTTTCGCCGATGTAGTGTTTATTGCAGATGGTACAGGAGATGATATAAACTACGTTGCTGGTGTTGAGGGTGAAAGATCCAAGGGTGGGGTATTGTTGCTGACTGTGTGGGTTGATAATGAATTTTCGATTTTTGTACAGGGTGCTGTGCTGTGTGGTGTCGGGGGGTCTATGGTCACTATATTTCGAGCGGATGAGGATGTTCTGGAGGCTGGGGTTCTTTCTATAGGCTGAGATGGTGTTATGGTTGGTGAAGGCCGGGTGTTGTGCGAGTGTTTGATTATAATTTTCTTTGACTGTGTGGTGTAGACGAGTGATTCTGTGGGAGAAGGTGGAGACAAAGGGGAGGATGCGTGTGGGCTCTGAAGGGGTGGAGACAACTGGTTGTGGTGGTGAGTGTGAAGTGGGGTCGGAGCGGTCCCCAACCAAAGAGGGGGGGAGGTTAGGATTAGGGGTAGGTTGGGGGGCAGGATACAAACCCGGTTTAGGGTATGGGGCAGGAAGGTTAGGGTCAGGGGTGGGGTGGGGGGGAGGATACAGACCCGGTTTAGGGTAGGGGGAGGGAAGGTTAGGGTTAGGATGAGGGGTGGGGTGGGGGGCAGGATGCAGACCCGGATTAGGGTAGGGGGAGGGGAGGTTGGGTTTAGGGTGAGGGGTGGGGTGGGGGGCAGGATACAGACCCGGTTTAGGGTAGGGGGGGATGAGGTTGGGGTTAAGGTGCAGGGGTTTGGGTGGGGATCGCTCCGAGCTGGTGACCTGAGGCTGAGTGGGGTATGTGGGGGAGCGAGTGGGGGCGAGGGCGGCCAAGGTGGTATTTTTAATGGTCCGGAGAAAGCGTTTACTGTAGCGTCTGGTGCGGAGGGAATTGAAAAGTATTTGGATGGAGTGGTCCAGGTCTGACTGTAGAGATGAAATGCGGTGAAAACGGATGATTTGAGATTTTATGATGCCTTTGAATGTGTGTTTTGGATGGTAGCTGTGTTTGTGGAGGAGTGCATGTGTGTCTGTTGGTTTAAAGAAGGTTTTAGTTAGCAGATGGGTGTGGGTGGTGTCTGACGGTTGGAAGAATACTGTGGTGTCGAGAAAATTTACCTGTACCGGATCTATGGTGTACTTTACTGTGATTGAGGGATGGTGGTGGTTGAGGGTGTTGATGAATGGTTGAAAAAGGGAGATGTGATGAGTCCAGATTCCAAAAATGTCATCTAAATAGCGGAGGTAGAGAAGGGGTTTATGGGTAGGGTTAGGGTTAGGGTTAGGGTTAGGGTTAGGGTTAGGGTTAGGGTTAGGGTTAGGGTTAGGGTTAGGGTTAGGGTTAGGGTTAGGGTTAGGGTTAGGTGGGTTAGGGTTAGGGTTAGGGTTAGGGTTAGGGTTAGGGTTAGGGTTAGGTGTTAGGGTTAGGGTTAGGGTTAGGGTTAGGGTTAGGGTTAGGGTTAGGGTTAGGGTTAGGGTTAGGGTTAGGGTTAGGGTTAGGGTTAGGGTTAGGGTTAGGGTTAGGGTTAGGGTTAGGGTTAGGGTAGGGTAGGGTTAGGGTTAGGGTTAGGGTTAGGGTTAGGGTTAGGGTTAGGGTTAGGGTTTAGGGTTAGGGTTAGGGTTAGGGTTAGGGTTAGGGTTAGGGTTAGGGTTAGGGTTAGGGTTAGGGTTAGGGTTAGGGTTAGGGTTAGGGTTAGGGTTAGGGTTAGGGTTAGGGTTAGGGTTAGGGTTAGGGTTAGGGTTAGGGTTAGGGTTAGGGTTAGGGTTAGGGTTAGGGTTAGGGTTAGGGTTAGGGTAGGTTAGGGTTAGGGTTAGGTTAGGGGTTAGGGTTAGGGTTAGGGTTAGGGTTAGGGTTAGGGGGTTAGGGTTAGGGTTAGGGTTAGGGTTAGGTTAAGAGCAATCTGCCCACTTTTCAAAAGTGGTTTTTTGGACGTAAATTTTGAACGCAGAGGGGCAACCTCATACCGAGACCATCCTCGGATACCTTGGGACCAGGCGCATTGGCCGAAAAAGTTTCGTCCCCCTGGTGGCGATTGTGGGTACTGCAATCGCGATTTGAAAAGTTTGAAGCTCCTTAACTCCCCAACGCAGAGGGGCAACACAATTCCAAGCAGTGCCTGTTGTAGCCCTTGGCCAGGACTACATGCTCACCAATTTTTAGCCATTTCCGAGAAACTTTTTTTAACATGGAAAAACAGGTTTTTTGGGAATAACGTCCGGTAGGGGAGGGGCAACTGCACAAGATTTTTAACCAAGATACTAGGCGTGGGGACGGATCAGAATCCGTTGAAATTTTGGTTCTATGTTGTTTCTATCCCGAGTTATGGCCGATTTAGAAAATTGAATTTTAAAATTTCAAAGTTGTGCCACTGGGCGAGGAAGATAGGCACAGGGATGTCCTTTGGTGTGGCAGGTGCCCCAGGCCCCCTAGACATGTGTGCGAAGTTTTGGAGTTGTAGCTCACTTACTTCATGTAGCTGCCATTGACCCCCATGTAAAATTTTGGGAAAATTTCTTTAAGTGCCGAGTCCTAAGAAAATAATTTTTCCAAAAAGTATTTAGGAGCACGTTTTAGGCCATTTGGAGTATATATGATTTTTTTTTTTTTTTTTTTTTTTTTTTTTTACACCACTAGTTGGCGCTATCATGACCAAAAATTATGGGTGAGTAAGGGGGAACTCCCCGTCACTTTTTTAAAAACCCTATATAAAAGGTGGAAGGAGTTGGAATTGGAATGTGGAAATGGAATATGGAGTTGGAAGGTGGAATGTGGAGTTGGAATATGGAGTTGGAAGGTGGAATGTGGAGTTGGAATATGGAGTTGGAAGGTGGAATGTGGAGTTAGGGTAGGGTTAGTTGGGTTAGGGTTAGGGTTAGGGTTAGGGTTAGGGTTAGGGTGTTAGGGTTAGGGTTAGGGTTAGGTTTAAGAGCAATCTGCCCACTTTTCAAAAGTGGTTTTTTGGACGTAAATTTTGAACGCAGAGGGGCAACCTCATACCGAGACCATCCTCGGATACCTTGGGACCAGGCGCATTGGCCGAAAAAGTTAGGGTTAGGGTTAGGGGTTAGGGTTAGGGTTAGGGTTAGGGTTAGGGTTAGGGTTAGGGTTAGGGTTAGGGTGGTTAGGGTTAGGGTTAGGGTTAGGGTTAGGGTTAGGGTTAGGGTTAGGGTTAGGTAAAGAGCAATCTGCCCACTTTTCAAAAGTGGTTTTTTGGACGTAAATTTTGAACGCAGAGGGGCAACCTCATACCGAGACCATCCTCGGATACCTTGGGACCAGGCGCATTGGCCGAAAAAGTTTCGTCCCCCTGGTGGCGATTGTGGGTACTGCAATGGCGATTTGAAAAGTTTGAAGCTCCGTAACTCCCCAACGCAGAGGGGCAACACAATTCCAAGCAGTGCCTGTTGTAGCCCTTGGCCAGGACTACATGCTCACCAATTTTTAGTCCATTTCCGAGAAACTTTTTTTAACATGGAAAAACAGGTTTTTTGGGAATAACGTCTCGGTAGGGGAGGGGCAACTGCACAAGATTTTTAACCAAGATACTAGGCGTGGGGACGGATCAGAATCCGTTGAAATTTTGGTTCTATATTGTTTCTATCCCGAGTTATGGCCGATTTAGAAAATTGAATTTTAAAATTTCAAAGTTGTGCCACTGGGCGAGGAAGATAGGCACAGGGATGTCCTTTGGTGTGACAGGTGCCCCAGGCCCCTAGACATGTGTGCGAAGTTTTGGAGTTGTAGCTCACTTACTTCATGTAGCTGCCATTGACCCCCATGTAAAATTTTGGGAAAATTTCTTTAAGTGCCGAGTCCTAAGAAAATAATTTTTCCAAAAAGTATTTAGGAGCACGTTTTAGGCCATTTGGAGTATATATGATTTTTTTTTTTTTTTTTTTTTTTCTTTTTTACACCACTAGTTGGCGCTATCATGACCAAAAATTATGGGTGAGTAAGGGGGAACTCCCCGTCACTTTTTTAAAAACCCTATATAAAAGGTGGAAGGAGTTGGAATTGGAATGTGGAAATGGAATATGGAGTTGGAAGGTGGAATGTGGAGTTGGAATATGGAGTTGGAAGGTGGAATGTGGAGTTGGAATATGGAGTTGGAAGGTGGAATGTGGAGTTGGAATATGGAGGGTTAGGGTTAGGGTTAGGGTTAGGGTTAGGGTTAGGGTTAGGGTTAGGGTTAGGGTTAGGGTTAGGGTTAGGGTTAGGGTTAGGTTAAGAGGGTTAGGGTTAGGGTTAGGGTTAGGGTTAGGGTTAGGGTTAGGGTTAGGGTTAGGTTAAGAGCAATCTGCCACTTTTCAAAAGTGGTTTTTTGGACGTAAAGGGTTAGGGTTAGGGTTAGGGTTAGGGTTAGGGTTAGGGTTAGGGTTAGGGTTAGGGTTAGGGTTAGGGTTAGGGTTAGGGTTAGGGTTAGGGTTAGGGTTAGGGTTAGGGTTAGGGTTAGGGTTAGGGTTAGGGTTAGGGTTAGGTTAAGAGCAATCTGCCCACTTTTCAAAAGTGGTTTTTTGGACGTAATTTTGAACGCAGAGGGGCAACCTCATACCGAGACCATCCTCGGATACCTTGGGACCAGGCGCATTGGCCGAAAAAGTTTCGTCCCCTGGTGGCGATTGTGGGTACTGCAATCGCGATTTGAAAAGTTTGAAGCTCCTTAACTCCCAACGCAGAGGGGCAACACAATTCCAAGCAGTGCCTGTTGTAGCCCTTGGCCAGGACTACATGCTCACCAATTTTTAGCCATTTCCGAGAAACTTTTTTTAACATGGAAAACAGGTTTTTTGGGAATAACGTCCGGTAGGGGAGGGGCAACTGCACAAGATTTTTAACCAAGATACTAGGCGTGGGGACGGATCAGAATCCGTTGAAATTTTGGTTCTATGTTGTTTCTATCCCGAGTTATGGCCGATTTAGAAAATTGAATTTTAAAATTTCAAAGTTGTGCCACTGGGCGAGGAAGATAGGCACAGGGATGTCCTTTGGTGTGGCAGGTGCCCCAGGCCCCTAGACATGTTTGCGAAGTTTTGGAGTTGTAGCTCACTTACTTCATGTAGCTGCCATTGACCCCATGTAAAATTTTGGGAAAATTTCTTTAAGTGCCGAGTCCTAAGAAAATAATTTTTCCAAAAAGTATTTAGGAGCACGTTTTAGGCCATTTGGAGTATATATGATTTTTTTTTTTTTTTTTTTTTTTTTTTTTTACACCACTAGTTGGCGCTATCATGACCAAAAATTATGGGTGAGTAAGGGGGAACTCCCGTCACTTTTTTAAAAACCCTATATAAAAGGTGGAAGGAGTTGGAATTGGAATGTGGAAATGGAATATGGAGTTGGAAGGTGGAATGTGGAGTTGGAATATGGAGTTGGAAGGTGGAATGTGGAGTTGGAATATGGAGTTGGAAGGTGGAATGTGGGTTAGGGTTAGGGTTAGGGTTAGGGTTAGGGTTAGGGTTAGGGTTAGGGTTAGGGTTAGGGTAGGGTTAGGGTTAGGGTTAGGGTTAGGTTAAGAGCAATCTGCCCACTTTTCAAAAGTGGTTTTTTGGACGTAAATTTTGAACGCAGAGGGGCAACCTCATACCGAGACCATCCTCGGATAGGGTTAGGGTTAGGGTTAGGGTTAGGGTTAGGGTTAGGGTTAGGGTTAGGGTTAGGGTTAGGGTTAGGGTTAGGGTTAGGGTTAGGGTTAGGGTTAGGTTAAGAGCAATCTGCCCACTTTTCAAAAGTGGTTTTTTGGACGTAAATTTTGAACGCAGAGGGTTAGGGTTAGGGTTAGGGTTGGGTTAGGGTTAGGGTTAGGGTTAGGGTTAGGGTTAGGGTTAGGTTAAGAGCAATCTGCCCACTTTTCAAAAGTGGTTTTTTGGACGTAAATTTTGAACGCAGAGGGGCAACCTCATACCGAGACCATCCTCGGATACCTTGGGACCAGGCGCATTGGCCGAAAAAGTTTCGTCCCCTGGTGGCGATTGTGGGTACTGCAATCGCGATTTGAAAAGTTTGAAGCTCCTTAACTCCCAACGCAGAGGGGCAACACAATTCCAAGCAGTGCCTGTTGTAGCCCTTGGCCAGGACTACATGCTCACCAATTTTTAGCCATTTCCGAGAAACTTTTTTTAACATGGAAAAAAAAGGTTTTTTGGGAATAACGTCTGGTAGGGGAGGGGCAACTGCACAAGATTTTTAACCAAGATACTAGGCGTGGGGACGGATCAGAATCCGTTGAAATTTTGGTTCTATATTGTTTCTATCCCGAGTTATGGCCGATTTAGAAAATTGAATTTTAAAATTTCAAAGTTGTGCCACTGGGCGAGGAAGATAGGCACAGGGATGTCCTTTGGTGTGGCAGGTGCCCCAGGCCCCCTAGACATGTGTGCGAAGTTTTGGAGTTGTAGCTCACTTACTTCATGTAGCTGCCATTGACCCCCATGTAAAATTTTGGGAAAATTTCTTTAAGTGCCGAGTCCTAAGAAAATAATTTTTCCAAAAAGTATTTAGGAGCACGTTTTAGGCCATTTGGAGTATATATGATTTTTTTTTTTTTTTTTTTTTTTTTTTTTTACACCACTAGTTGGCGCTATCATGACCAAAAATTATGGGTGAGTAAGGGGGAACTCCCCGTCACTTTTTTAAAAACCCTATATAAAAGGTGGAAGGAGTTGGAATTGGAATGTGGAAATGGAATATGGAGTTGGAAGGTGGAATGTGGAGTTGGAATATGGAGTTGGAAGGTGGAATGTGGAGTTGGAATATGGAGTGGAAGTTGGAATAGGTGGTTAGGTTAGGGTTAGGTTAGGGTTAGGGTTAAGGTTAGGGTTAGGGTTAGGAGTTAGGGTAGGGTTAGGGTTAGGGTAGGTTAGGGTTAGGTTAAGAGCAATCTGCCACTTTAAGTGGTTTTTTGGAGTAAATTAGGGTTAGGGTTAGGGTTAGGTTAGGGTTAGGGTTAGGGTTTAGGGTTAGGGTTAGGGTTAGGGTTAGGGTTAGGGTTAGGGTTAGGGTTAGGGTTAGGGTTAGGTTGGGTTAGGGTTAGGGTTAGGGTTAGGGTTAGGTTAGGGTTAGGGTTAGGGTTAGGGTTAAGGGTTAGGGTAGGGTTAGGTTAGGTTAGGGTTATGTTTGGGTAGTTTTAGAGGGTTAGGGTTAGGGTTAGGGTTAGGGTTAGGGTTAGGGTTAGGGTTAGGGTTAGGGTTAGGGTTAGGTTAAGAGCAATCTGCCCACTTTTCAAAAGTGGTTTTTTGGACGTAAATTTTGAACGCAGAGGGGCAACCTCATACCGAGACCATCCTCGGATACCTTGGGACCAGGCGCATTGGCCGAAAAAGTTTCGTCCCCCTGGTGGCGATTGTGGGTACTGCAATCGCGATTTGAAAAGTTTGAAGCTCCTTAACTCCCCAACGCAGAGGGGCAACACAATTCCAAGCAGTGCCTGTTGTAGCCCTTGGCCAGGACTACATGCTCACCAATTTTTAGCCATTTCCGAGAAACTTTTTTTAACATGGAAAAACAGGTTTTTTGGGAATAACGTCCGGTAGGGGAGGGGCAACTGCACAAGATTTTTAACCAAGATACTAGGCGTGGGGACGGATCAGAATCCGTTGAAATTTTGGTTCTATGTTGTTTCTATCCCGAGTTATGGCCGATTTAGAAAATTGAATTTTAAAATTTCAAAGTTGTGCCACTGGGCGAGGAAGATAGGCACAGGGATGTCCTTTGTTGTGGCAGGTGCCCCAGGCCCCTAGACATGTGTGCGAAGTTTTGGAGTTGTAGCTCACTTACTTCATGTAGCTGCCATTGACCCCCATGTAAAATTTTGGGAAAAGGGTTAGGTTAGGTTAGGGTTAGGGTTATAGGGTTAGGGTTAGGGTTAGGGTTAGGGTTAGGGTTAGGGTTAGGGTTTAGGGTTAGGGTTAGGGTTAGGGTTAGGGTTAGGGTTAGGGTTAGGGTTTAGGGTTAGGGTTAGGGTTAGGGTTAGGGTTAGGGTTAGGGTTAGGGTTAGGGTTAGGGTTAGGGTTAGGGTTAGGGTTAGGTGGTTAGGGTTAGGGTTAGGGTTAGGGTTAGGGTTAGGGTTAGGGTGGGTTAGGTTAAGAGCAATCTGCCCACTTTTCAAAAGTGGTTTTTTGGACGTAAATTTTGAACGCAGAGGGGCAACCTCATACCGAGACCATCCTCGGATACCTTGGGACCAGGCGCATTGGCCGAAAAAGTTTCGTCCCCCTGGTGGCGATTGTGGGTACTGCAATCGTGATTTGAAAAGTTTGAAGCTCCTTAACTCCCCAACGCAGAGGGGCAACACAATTCCAAGCAGTGCCTGTTGTAGCCCTTGGCCAGGACTACATGCTCACCAATTTTTAGCCATTTCCGAGAAACTTTTTTTAACATGGAAAAACAGGTTTTTTGGGAATAACGTCCGGTAGGGGAGGGGCAACTGCACAAGATTTTTAACCAAGATACTAGGCGTGGGGACGGATCAGAATCCGTTGAAATTTTGGTTCTATGTTGTTTCTATCCCGAGTTATGGCCGATTTAGAAAATTGAATTTTAAAATTTCAAAGTTGTGCCACTGGGCGAGGAAGATAGGCACAGGGATGTCCTTTGGTGTGGCAGGTGCCCCAGGCCCCCTAGACATGTGTGCGAAGTTTTGGAGTTGTAGCTCACTTACTTCATGTAGCTGCCATTGACCCCCATGTAAAATTTTGGGAAAATTTCTTTAAGTGCCGAGTCCTAAGAAAATAATTTTTCCAAAAAGTATTTAGGAGCACGTTTTAGGCCATTTGGAGTATATATGATTTTTTTTTTTTTTTTTTTTTTTTTTTTTTTACACCACTAGTTGGCGCTATCATGACCAAAAATTATGGGTGAGTAAGGGGGAACTCCCCGTCACTTTTTTAAAAACCCTATATAAAAGGTGGAAGGAGTTGGAATTGGAATGTGGAAATGGAATATGGAGTTGGAAGTTGGAATGTGGAGTTGGAATATGGAGTTGGAAGGTGGAATGTGGAGTTGGAATATGGAGTTTGAAGGTGGAATGTGGAGTTGGAATATGGAGTTGGAAGGTGGAATGTGGAGTTGGAATATGGAGTTGGAAGGTGGAATGTGGAGTTGGAATATGGAGGGTTAGGGTTAGGGTTAGGGTTAGGGTTAGGGTTAGGGTTAGGGTTAGGGTTAGGGTTAGGGTTAGGTTATAGGGATAAATACGTCCTTCGAGACGCGTCTCAGGAATGTTTTTGCCAATAACTCCGGATAGGAATGCCCTATCATCATGGAACCAAGTTCCTTGTATTCCTTGGCCCCAGACCTTTCCAATGGTGTGTCGTTTGACCCCGTGGAACCTTGGGAAATATTCGAAATCTTAGTTTGAAACTTTAAAATGGCCATATCTCCGGAACGGTAAGTCGTAGAAACTTGATTTCAACTCTGGCGTGTTCAGCGACCCCAAATTAGGTCGGACGCCACCCACTTTCAAGTCTCTAGCACCTTCGGTTCCGAAGATATTGGCCAAAAACGGAATTCGGAAATTTCCGTTTTCTGAAACATTCTAACTTTTGATAGGAAGGTCGTAGAGACACGTGAGTGGGCTCTACGTGACGGGCGTGGCCGAAATAGTGGGGGTAGACACCAATTGCAAACTTGTGGGAGGTACCGTTGTTGAGTTAAGGGCGTGTCAAAAATCCCCATAGCATTACATGTAAAAGGTGAAAATTTTACTAAGTGTCACATCCAAAGTGAGACTTTCTTGAATAACTCGAGAACGCTAAGTCGTAGATGGTCAAACTTGGTGTCTTTCCCCCCTATTTCACGTATAAGGAACACGTAGACACCAAGTATAAGTGTGTGGGACGTCCCTTTCAAAAGTTAGGGCAGGGGACTGTTGATGTTGACTGATGATGATGATGATGATGCTTATCAAAACTTTGGATTTGCAGGTAAGTGGTAAAAGGTAAGTATTTGGACTCTTTGGTTGTGCCCCAGTGGTCCTGTGGACTCTAGGGATTGTGTCTACCCAGCTGGTCTACTACTGCCTTACCAAACAGCAGTAGACCAGCTGGGTAAACCCAATCCCCACAGTCCAAAGGACCACTGAGGCACTTAAGGTTAGGGTTAGGGTTAGGGTTAGGGTTAGGGTTAGGGTTAGGGTTAGGGTTAGGGTTAGGGTTAGGGTTAGGGTTAGGGTTAGGGTTAGGGTTAGGGTTAGGGTTAGGGTTAGGGTTAGGGTTAGGGTTAGGGTGGGGTTAGGGTTTGGGTTTAAAAGTTCCTTTGTTGGAATACTGTTGCACAGGCCTATTGATCTAAAAACGGGAGTGGTATTGGTGGTGCGGTTGAAGAGCTCTGCCCCTTCACCCGGGAGACCAGGGTTCGATTCCCAGGCAGGGTGTCTCTGCAGTGGACAGAAGAAGAGGGTGCTGCTGACCAGGGTGAAATAAAAAGTTAAAACAACTTGAATAATGATTTAAAAATGCTAAGAGTAATTAAAAAATTAAAATAATTGGAAGATTAAAAAAAAAAAAAAAAAAAAAAAAAAAAAAAAAAAAAAAAAAAAAAAAAAAGAAGAAGGCAAAAAAAGAAAAAACTTAGCATGTTGGGGGCGGGGCGGGGGCTGTGGTCAGCAGCGTGGATGCTCCAGGGTGGGAGGAAAAGGGTGCTGCTGACCAGGATCAAATAAAACGTTAAAACAACTTGAATGAAGATTTGGAAGTGGTATATAAAAAAATCAGAACAGCTAAAATAGTGAGAATTAAAACAATTGAGAAATTAAAATGATTAGAAAATTAAAATAATTAAAAAAAAAAAAAAAAAAAATTGCATAATTAGAATGAAATTAGAAAAATTTAAAATATCTCAAAAGAAGAGGGGGGAACAAAAAATAAATAAAAACCAAGCATGTTGGGAGCGGGGCGGGGGCTCTGGTCAGCAGCGTGGATGGTCCAGGGTGGGAAGAAGTGGGGGAATGGATTATTGTTGGAGAGGATGATTATTTATCGTTGAGGCCTTTTGGTATGGTGGTGTCCAGTTTGTGTATCCATATTTTTTCCGCCCTCTTCCTCTGTCCGGTGGTCCAGCGGTTGTTGGATTCAGTGCCGGAGATGATGAGGTTGGTAACGGGGTGTTGTTGGAAATGAGTGACCAATGGGGTGGTGAGCTTACCTTCCCTAATATTGTAGAGGTGTTGTTTGAGCCGGGTGAGGATGGTGTGTTTAGTTTCGCCGATGTAGTGTTTATTGCAGATGGTACAGGAGATGATATAAACTACGTTGCTGGTGTTGAGGGTGAAAGATCCAAGGGTGGGGTATTGTTGCTGACTGTGTGGGTTGATAATGAATTTTCGATTTTTGTACAGGGTGCTGTGCTGTGTGGTGTCGGGGGGTCTATGGTCACTATATTTCGAGCGGATGAGGATGTTCTGGAGGCTGGGGTTCTTTCTATAGGCTGAGATGGTGTTATGGTTGGTGAAGGCCGGGTGTTGTGCGAGTGTTTGATTATAATTTTCTTTGACTGTGTGGTGTAGACGAGTGATTCTGTGGGAGAAGGTGGAGACAAAGGGGAGGATGCGTGTGGGCTCTGAAGGGGTGGAGACAACTGGTTGTGGTGGTGAGTGTGAAGTGGGGTCGGAGCGGTCCCCAACCAAAGAGGGGGGGAGGTTAGGATTAGGGGTAGGTTGGGGGGCAGGATACAAACCCGGTTTAGGGTATGGGGCAGGAAGGTTAGGGTCAGGGGTGGGGTGGGGGGGAGGATACAGACCCGGTTTAGGGTAGGGGGAGGGAAGGTTAGGGTTAGGATGAGGGGTGGGGTGGGGGGCAGGATGCAGACCCGGATTAGGGTAGGGGGAGGGGAGGTTGGGTTTAGGGTGAGGGGTGGGGTGGGGGGCAGGATACAGACCCGGTTTAGGGTAGGGGGGGATGAGGTTGGGGTTAAGGTGCAGGGGTTTGGGTGGGGATCGCTCCGAGCTGGTGACCTGAGGCTGAGTGGGGTATGTGGGGGAGCGAGTGTGGGGGCGAGGGCGGCCAAGGTGGTATTTTTAATGGTCCGGAGAAAGCGTTTACTGTAGCGTCTGGTGCGGAGGGAATTGAAAAGTATTTGGATGGAGTGGTCCAGGTCTGACTGTAGAGATGAAATGCGGTGAAAACGGATGATTTGAGATTTTATGATGCCTTTGAATGTGTGTTTTGGATGGTAGCTGTGTTTGTGGAGGAGTGCATGTGTGTCTGTTGGTTTAAAGAAGGTTTTAGTTAGCAGATGGGTGTGGGTGGTGTCTGACGGTTGGAAGAATACTGTGGTGTCGAGAAAATTTACCTGTACCGGATCTATGGTGTACTTTACTGTGATTGAGGGATGGTGGTGGTTGAGGGTGTTGATGAATGGTTGAAAAAGGGAGATGTGATGAGTCCAGATTCCAAAAATGTCATCTAAATAGCGGAGGTAGAGAAGGGGTTTATTGGGTAGGGTTAGGTAGGGTTAGGGTTAGGGTTAGGGTTAGGGTTAGGGTTAGGGTTAGGGTTAGGGTTAGGGTTAGGGTTAGGGTTAGGTTAGGGTTAGGGTTAGGGTTAGGGTTAGGGTTAGGGTTAGGGTTAGGGTTAGGGTTAGGGTTAGGGTTAGGGTTAGGGTTAGGGTTAGGGTTAGGGTTAGGGGTTAGGGTTAGGGTTAGGGTTAGGGTTAGGGTTAGGGTTAGGGTTAGGGTTAGGGTTAGGGGGTTAGGGTTAGGGTTAGGGTTAGGGTTAGGGTTAGGGTTAGGGTTAGGGTTAGGGTTAGGGTTAGGTTAGGGTTAGGGTTAGGGTTAGGGTTAGGGTTAGGGTTAGGGTTAGGGTTAGGGTTAGGGTTAGGGTTAGGGTTAGGGTTAGGGTTAGGGTTAGGGTTAGGGTTAGGGTTAGGGTTAGGTTAGGGTTAGGGTTAGGGTTAGGGTTAGGGTTAGGGTTAGGGTTAGGGTTAGGGTTAGGGTTTTAGGTAGGGTTAGGTTGGTTAGGGTTAGGTTAGGGTTAGGGTTAGGGTTAGGTTGGTTTAGGGTTAGGGTTAGGGTTAGTAGGTTAGGGTTAGGTTAGGAGGTTAGGGTTAGGTGTTAGGGTTAGGGTTGTAGGTTAGGCAATCGCCCTTAAGGTTTGGGAAATTTGATAACGCAGAGGGGCAACTCATACCGAGCATCCTGGTACTTGAGGCGCTTGCCAAAATTTTGCCTTGGGATTTTTGGGTACGAATCGGTTTATGGAAGTTCCGGTAGGGGCAACACAATTCCAAGACTTTTGCCTTGGCCGGATATCCAGATTCCGGAATTTTGGGTTTTTTGGTACTCCGGTAGGGAGGCATGAAAGATTTTAACAAAGGGTGGGGGAGGATAGAACGGGTTCTATGTTACCGTTGGCTAGATGATTAATTCAAGTTGCCACTGGCGAGGAAGTAGGCACAGGGATGTCCTTTGGTGTGGCAGGTGCCCAGGCCCCTAGACATGTGTGCGAAGTTTGGAGTTGTAGCTCACTACTTCATGTAGCTGCCATTGACCCCATGTAAAATTTTGGGAAAATTTCTTTAAGTGCGAGTCCTAAGAAAATAATTTTTCCAAAAAGTATTTAGGAGCACGTTTTAGGCCATTTGGAGTATATATGATTTTTTTTTTTTTTTTTTTTTTTTTTTTTACACCACTAGTTGGCGCTATCATGACCAAAAATTATGGGTGAGTAAGGGGGAACTCCCGTCACTTTTTTAAAAACCCTATATAAAAGGTGGAAGGAGTTGGAATTGGAATGTGGAAATGGAATATGGAGTTGGAAGGTGGAATGTGAGTTGGAATATGGAGTTGGAAGGTGGAATGTGGAGTTGGAATATGGAGTTGGAAGGTGAATGTGGAGTTAGGGTTAGGGTTAGGGTTAGGGTTAGGGTTAGGGTTAGGGTTAGGGTTAGGGTTAGGGTTAGGGTTAGGGTTAGGGTTAGGGTTAGGGTTAGGGTTAGGTTAAAGGCAATCTGCCCACTTTTCAAAAGTGGTTTTTTGGACGTAAATTTTGAACGCAGAGGGGCAACCTCATACCGAGACATCCTCGGATACCTTGGGACCAGGCGCATTGGCCGAAAAGTTAGGGTTAGGGTTAGGGTTAGGGTTATAGGGTTAGGGTTAGGGTTAGGGTTAGGGTTAGGGTTAGGTTAGGGTTAGGGTTAGGGTTAGGTTAGGGTTAGGGTTAGGGTTAGGGTTAGGGTTAGGGTTAGGGTTAGGGTTAGGGTTAGGGTTAGGTTAAGAGCAATCTGCCCACTTTTCAAAAGTGGTTTTTTGGACGTAAATTTTGAACGCAGAGGGGCAACCTCATACCGAGACCATCCTCGGATACCTTGGGACCAGGCGCATTGGCCGAAAAAGTTTCGTCCCCTGGTGGCGATTGTGGGTACTGCAATGGCGATTTGAAAAGTTTGAAGCTCCGTAACTCCCCAACGCAGAGGGGCAACACAATTCCAAGCAGTGCCTGTTGTAGCCCTTGGCCAGGACTACATGCTCACCAATTTTTAGCCATTTCCGAGAAACTTTTTTTAACATGGAAAAACAGGTTTTTTGGGAATAACGTCCGGTAGGGGAGGGGCAACTGCACAAGATTTTTAACCAAGATACTAGGCGTGGGGACGGATCAGAATCCGTTGAAATTTTGGTTCTATGTTGTTTCTATCCCGAGTTATGGCCGATTTAGAAAATTGAATTTTAAAATTTCAAAGTTGTGCCACTGGGCGAGGAAGATAGGCACAGGGATGTCCTTTGGTGTGGCAGGTGCCCCAGGCCCCCTAGACATGTGTGCGAAGTTTTGGAGTTGTAGCTCACTTACTTCATGTAGCTGCCATTGACCCCCATGTAAAATTTTGGGAAAATTTCTTTAAGTGCCGAGTCCTAAGAAAATAATTTTTCCAAAAAGTATTTAGGAGCACGTTTTAGGCCATTTGGAGTATATATGATTTTTTTTTTTTTTTTTTTTTTTTTTTTTTACACCACTAGTTGGCGCTATCATGACCAAAAATTATGGGTGAGTAAGGGGGAACTCCCCGTCACTTTTTTAAAAACCCTATATAAAAGGTGGAAGGAGTTGGAATTGGAATGTGGAAATGGAATATGGAGTTGGAAGGTGGAATGTGGAGTTGGAATATGGAGTTG
This sequence comes from Ammodytes dubius, assembly GCA_026122265.1. NCBI lineage: Eukaryota > Metazoa > Chordata > Actinopteri > Uranoscopiformes > Ammodytidae > Ammodytes > Ammodytes dubius. The sequence goes on along the minus strand of JAOPFK010000187.1, from coordinate 23,033 downwards.
GAAGGTGGAATGTGGAGTTGGAATATGGAGTTGGAAGGTGGAATGTGGAGTTAGGGTTAGGGTTAGGGTTAGGGTTAGGGTTAGGGTTAGGGTTAGGGTTAGGGTTAGGGTTAGGTTAAGAGCATCTGCCCACTTTTCAAAAGTGGTTTTTTGGACGTAAATTTTGAACGCAGAGGGGCAACCTCATACGAGGACCATCCTCGGATACCTTGGGACCAGGCGCATTGGCCGAAAAAGTTAGGGTTAGGGTTAGGGTTAGGGTTAGGGTTAGGGTTAGGGTTAGGGTTAGGGTTAGGGTTAGGGTTAGGGTTAGGGTTAGGGTTAGGGTTAGGGTTAGGGTTAGGGTTAGGGTTAGGTTAAGAGCAATCTGCCCACTTTTCAAAAGTGGTTTTTTGGACGTAAATTTTGAACGCAGAGGGGCAACCTCATACCGAGACCATCCTCGGATACCTTGGGACCAGGCGCATTGGCCGAAAAAGTTTCGTCCCCCTGGTGGCGATTGTGGGTACTGCAATCGCGATTTGAAAAGTTTGAAGCTCCGTAACTCCCCAACGCAGAGGGGCAACACAATTCCAAGCAGTGCCTGTTGTAGCCCTTGGCCAGGACTACATGCTCACCAATTTTTAGCCATTTCCGAGAAACTTTTTTTAACATGGAAAAACAGGTTTTTTGGGAATAACGTCCGGTAGGGGAGGGGCAACTGCACAAGATTTTTAACCAAGATACTAGGCGTGGGGACGGATCAGAATCCGTTGAAATTTTGGTTCTATGTTGTTTCTATCCCGAGTTATGGCCGATTTAGAAAATTGAATTTTAAAATTTCAAAGTTGTGCCACTGGGCGAGGAAGATAGGCACAGGGATGTCCTTTGGTGTGCAGGTGCCCCAGGCCCCCTAGACATGTGTGCGAAGTTTTGGAGTTGTAGCTCACTTACTTCATGTAGCTGCCATTGACCCCCATGTAAAATTTTGGGAAAATTTCTTTAAGTGCCGAGTCCTAAGAAAATAATTTTTCCAAAAAGTATTTAGGAGCACGTTTTAGGCCATTTGGAGTATATATGATTTTTTTTTTTTTTTTTTTTTTTTTTTTTTTACACCACTAGTTGGCGCTATCATGACCAAAAATTATGGGTGAGTAAGGGGGAACTCCCCGTCACTTTTTTAAAAACCCTATATAAAAGGTGGAAGGAGTTGGAATTGGAATGTGGAAATGGAATATGGAGTTGGAAGGTGGAATGTGGAGTTGGAATATGGAGTTGGAAGGTGGAATGTGGAGTTGGAATATGGAGTTGGAAGGTGGAATGTGGAGTTGGATTATGGGGTTAGGGTTAGGGTTAGGGTTAGGGTTAGGGTTAGGGTTAGGGTTAGGGTTAGGTTAGGTTGCATTGTTAATAAGGGTTGGGTTTTAGGTTAGGGTAGTTGGTTAGGGTAGGGTAACTATAGAGCATCTGATTTAGTGGTTTTTGACTAAGGGTTAGGGTTAGGTTAGGTAGGGTTAGGGTTAGGGTTAGGGTTAGGGTTAGGGTTAGGGTTAGGGTTAGGGTTAGGGTTAGGGTTAGGGTTAGGGTTAGGGTTAGGGTTAGGGTTAGGGTTAGGGTTAGGGTTAGGGTTAGGGTTAGGTTAAGAGCAATCTGCCCACTTTTCAAAAGTGGTTTTTTGGACGTAAATTTTGAACGCAGAGGGGCAACCTCATACCGAGACCATCCTCGGATACCTTGGGACCAGGCGCATTGGCCGAAAAAGTTTCGTCCCCCTGGTGGCGATTGTGGGTACTGCAATCGCGATTTGAAAAGTTTGAAGCTCCTTAACTCCCCAACGCAGAGGGGCAACACAATTCCAAGCAGTGCCTGTTGTAGCCCTTGGCCAGGACTACATGCTCACCAATTTTTAGCCATTTCCGAGAAACTTTTTTTAACATGGAAAAACAGGTTTTTTGGGAATAACGTCGGTAGGGGAGGGGCAACTGCACAAGATTTTTAACCAAGATACTAGGCGTGGGGACGGATCAGAATCCGTTGAAATTTTGGTTCTATGTTGTTTCTATCCCGAGTTATGGCCGATTTAGAAAATTGAATTTTAAAATTTCAAAGTTGTGCCACTGGGCGAGGAAGATAGGCACAGGGATGTCCTTTGGTGTGGCAGGTGCCCCAGGCCCCCTAGACATGTTTGCGAAGTTTTGGAGTTGTAGCTCACTTACTTCATGTAGCTGCCATTGACCCCCATGTAAAATTTTGGGAAAATTTCTTTAAGTGCCGAGTCCTAAGAAAATAATTTTTCCAAAAAGTATTTAGGAGCACGTTTTAGGCCATTTGGAGTATATATGATTTTTTTTTTTTTTTTTTTTTTTTTTTTTTTTACACCACTAGTTGGCGCTATCATGACCAAAAATTATGGGTGAGTAAGGGGGAACTCCCGTCACTTTTTTAAAAACCCTATATAAAAGGTGGAAGGAGTTGGAATTGGAATGTGGAAATGGAATATGGAGTTGGAAGGTGGAATGTGGAGTTGGAATATGGAGTTGGAAGGTGGAATGTGGAGTTGGAATATGGAGTTGGAAGGTGGAATGTGGGTTAGGGTTAGGGTTAGGGTTAGGGTTAGGGTTAGGGTTAGGGTTAGGGTTAGGGTTAGGGTAGGGTTAGGGTTAGGGTTAGGGTTAGGTTAAGAGCAATCTGCCCACTTTTCAAAAGTGGTTTTTTGGACGTAAATTTTGAACGCAGAGGGGCAACCTCATACCGAGACCATCCTCGGATAGGGTTAGGGTTAGGGTTAGGGTTAGGGTTAGGGTTAGGGTTAGGGTTAGGGTTAGGGTTAGGGTTAGGGTTAGGGTTAGGGTTAGGGTTAGGGTTAGGTTAAGAGCAATCTGCCCACTTTTCAAAAGTGGTTTTTTGGACGTAAATTTTGAACGCAGAGGGTTAGGGTTAGGGTTAGGGTTGGGTTAGGGTTAGGGTTAGGGTTAGGGTTAGGGTTAGGGTTAGGTTAAGAGCAATCTGCCCACTTTTCAAAAGTGGTTTTTTGGACGTAAATTTTGAACGCAGAGGGGCAACCTCATACCGAGACCATCCTCGGATACCTTGGGACCAGGCGCATTGGCCGAAAAAGTTTCGTCCCCCTGGTGGCGATTGTGGGTACTGCAATCGCGATTTGAAAAGTTTGAAGCTCCTTAACTCCCCAACGCAGAGGGGCAACACAATTCCAAGCAGTGCCTGTTGTAGCCCTTGGCCAGGACTACATGCTCACCAATTTTTAGCCATTTCCGAGAAACTTTTTTTAACATGGAAAAACAGGTTTTTTGGGAATAACGTCCGGTAGGGGAGGGGCAACTGCACAAGATTTTTAACCAAGATACTAGGCGTGGGGACGGATCAGAATCCGTTGAAATTTTGGTTCTATGTTGTTTCTATCCCGAGTTATGGCCGATTTAGAAAATTGAATTTTAAAATTTCAAAGTTGTGCCACTGGGCGAGGAAGATAGGCACAGGGATTCCTTTGGTGTGGCAGGTGCCCCAGGCCCCCTAGACATGTGTGCGAAGTTTTGGAGTTGTAGCTCACTTACTTCATGTAGCTGCCATTGACCCCCATGTAAAATTTTGGGAAAATTTCTTTAAGTGCCGAGTCCTAAGAAAATAATTTTTCCAAAAAGTATTTAGGAGCACGTTTTAGGCCATTTGGAGTATATATGATTTTTTTTTTTTTTTTTTTTTTTTTTTTTTTTTACACCACTAGTTGGCGCTATCATGACCAAAAATTATGGGTGAGTAAGGGGGAACTCCCCGTCACTTTTTTAAAAACCCTATATAAAAGGTGGAAGGAGTTGGAATTGGAATGTGGAAATGGAATATGGAGTTGGAAGGTGGAATGTGGAGTTGGAATATGGAGTTGGAAGGTGGAATGTGGAGTTGGAATATGGAGTTGGAAGGTGGAATGTGGGTTAGGGTTAGGGTTAGGGTTAGGGTTAGGGTTAGGGTTAGGGTTAGGGTTAGGGTTAGGGTAGGGTTAGGGTTAGGGTTAGGGTTAGGTTAAGAGCAATCTGCCCACTTTTCAAAAGTGGTTTTTTGGACGTAAATTTTGAACGCAGAGGGGCAACCTCATACCGAGACCATCCTCGGATAGGGTTAGGGTTAGGGTTAGGGTTAGGGTTAGGGTTAGGGTTAGGGTTAGGGTTAGGGTTAGGGTTAGGGTTAGGGTTAGGGTTAGGGTTAGGGTTAGGGTTAGGGTTAGGGTTAGGTTAAGAGCAATCTGCCCACTTTTCAAAAGTGGTTTTTTGGACGTAAATTTTGAACGCAGAGGGTTAGGGTTAGGGTTAGGGTTGGGTTAGGGTTAGGGTTAGGGTTAGGGTTAGGGTTAGGTTAAGAGCAATCTGCCCACTTTTCAAAAGTGGTTTTTTGGACGTAAATTTTGAACGCAGAGGGGCAACCTCATACCGAGACCATCCTCGGATACCTTGGGACCAGGCGCATTGGCCGAAAAAGTTTCGTCCCCCTGGTGGCGATTGTGGGTACTGCAATCGCGATTTGAAAAGTTTGAAGCTCCTTAACTCCCAACGCAGAGGGGCAACACAATTCCAAGCAGTGCTTGTTGTAGCCCTTGGCCAGGACTACATGCTCACCAATTTTTAGCCATTTCCGAGAAACTTTTTTTAACATGGAAAAACAGGTTTTTTGGGAATAACGTCCGGTAGGGGAGGGTGTAACTGCACAAGATTTTTAACCAAGATACTAGGCGTGGGGACGGATCAGAATCCGTTGAAATTTTGGTTCTATGTTGTTTCTATCCCGAGTTATGGCCGATTTGGTCTGCGCATGCGCAGTAGAGTTTTGGACCATAATATGTCTGTTGAAAGAGGGGCTCTTCCTGATTCCAAATCCGTTGAAAGTAGGTCTCTATGACCTTCCTATCAGAAGTTATGGCCAAATGAGTACAAGTGAAATTGTGTGAAAATTTGACTAAGTGTGGAGTCAAAAATACTTCCCACAGAAAGTGTCTAGGAGCACGTTTTAGGCCATTTTGAGTGGTCTGGTAATGGTCTGTGGTGAAGTTTTCTAAAAACCCTATGTAAAAGGTGGAATCGGAATGTGGAATTGGAAGTTGGAATGTGGAATCTGAATGTGGAATCTGGAATCTGAATGTGGAATCTGAATGTGGAATGTGGAATCTGAATGTGGAATCTGAATGTGGAATGTGGAATCTGAATGTGGAATCTGAATGTGGAATCTGGAATCTGAATGTGGAATCTGAATGTGGAATGTGGAATCTGAATGTGGAATCTGAATGTGGAATGTGGAATCTGAATGTGGAATCTGAATGTGGAATGTGGAATCTGAATGTGGAATCTGAATGTGGAATCTGGAATCTGAATGTGGAATCTGAATGTGGAATCTGAATGTGGAATGTGGAATCTGAATGTGGAATGTGGAATTGGAATGTGGAATGTGGAATCTGAATGTGGAAGCTGGGCTAGGTTAAGGGCTACTTACCACTTTTCAAAAGTTGGTTTTTTGGACCTAGCTCAGGCAAACAGAGGGGCATGGGAATTCCGAGACCACCCTCGGATAGGTCTGGCCCCAGCGGACCTGCTCCCGAAATGTGGCGCCCCTGGCGGCTTGTTTGGGTACTGCAATCTTGATTTGAAAGCTTTGAAGTGCTGCCATTCAAAGAAACAGAGGGGCATGGGAATTCTGGATAGTGCCCGTGGTAGCCCTGGGCCCCCTCTACATGCCAGCGAAATGTGGCGCCCTTAGTGGCAACTTTTTTTAACATGGGAGGCCATTTCAAAGCGCTGCAATGGGAACAGGAGAGGGGCGTGGGAATTCGAAGCATATGGGGTGGTGGGTATGGATGAGGGCTACGTCTGTGCAAAATCTTGGCCCCCTGGCAGCTTGTTTTGGTATAGAAAATCGAATTTGAAAATGTCAACGTTGTGCCACTCGGCGAGGGACATGGGCACAGGGGCGGCCTTTTGGTTCGGGAGGTGCCCCAGGGCCCCTAGACATGTGTGCGAAGTTTTGGAGTTCAAGCTCACTTCCTTCATATAGCTGCCATTGACCCCCTGTGTAAAAAAGGTTGAAAAGTTCTCTAAGTGTTGAGTCCAAAAAAATAAAGTTCCCCCGGAAGTGTCTAGGAGCACGTTCCAGGCCATTTTGAGTGGTCTGGTAATGGTCTGTGGTGAAGTTTTCTAAAAACCCTATGTAAAAGGTGGAATCGGAATGTGGAATTGGAAGTTGGAATGTGGAATCTGAATGTGGAATCTGAATGTGGAAGTGGAATCTGAATGTGGAATGTGGAATCTGAATGTGGAATTGGAATGTGGAATATGGAATCTGAATGTGGAATCTGAATGTGGAATCTGGAAGTGGAATGTGGAATGTGAAATTGGAAGGTAAAGTTGACATTTAAAGTGGCCTACTAGACTACTTTTGGGAAGGGCTTTCCTATGGTGCTACCCCCGAGGCTCTCCGAGCTTTCCTTCTTTGAGTTTCAAGTGTTTTTATGTTTAAAAGTTCTGTATCTCCTGAACGGAAGGTCGTTGAGACTCGGGGACAACTCCAGTGTGTTCAGCGTACCCAAATTATGTCTGACAGAACTTGGTTTCAAGTCTCTAGGACCTACGGTTCTGGAGTTATAAGCGAAACATTTTTCAAAGTGCTGAGTCCAAAAAAAAAAGTTCCAAAATGGGCCAATGCTGCCCTCTTGTGGCTTCGCGGAGATAATACATATCAACGCATGACTGTGCTTTTGATATATCAAAATAAATGTTTTTTCAGACTCTCATTCCAAAGCCAGTCTCCTGTCTCTTCCAGTGTATTACAACGTCATCAACAACACGTCTTAATCAATGAAAAACATTCGTATTCACATGCAAAAGCATCTATAACAGTCTGTCTGTCTGTCTGTCTGTCTGTCTACACCCCCAACGCATGTACCGCAGCGTGAGTACACACACACACACACACACACACAGGGTTAATACACACTCACTCACTAACACACATTATTATTATCAATATTAATATATTAGGAATGTGCATGTAATTTTCCGACCTGTGTGTGTGTGTGTGTGTGTCTCTCTCTCTCTGTCTGTCTCTCTCTCCCTCTGTCTGTCTCTCCCTCTGTCTGTCTCTCTCTCTCTCTCTCTCTCTCTGTCTGTCTCTCCCTCTGTCTGTCTGTCTGTCTGTCTCTCCCTCTGTCTGTCTGTCTGTCTGTCTGTCTGTCTGTCTGTCTGTCTGTCTGTCTGTCTGTCTGTCTGTCTGCAGGAGTTGGTGACAGAGGTGCACATGCAGTCTATCTTCACAGACGTGGGGAAGCTGTCTCTCTGTGACCCGTCTCACAGCGCGGCCCTCCCGTCCCCGATAGGACAGACAGGTTCTCTCATTTGACAACAGCTAGCCCAACTCTCAAACTACCTGTAGGTCTGGTAACAGGCTCAACTATAATTAAGAAGTCGATATAGTGTGTAACAAGATTTTACTGTTTTGTTATGTAACTTAACTCCTCACTCTTCCTTCCTCCCTCCGTCCCCTGTCTGTGTCATAGAAGGACAAAACAGAGGCTGCACAATGGACTACAACCCATGCCCCATCTGAATAACTGCATATGAATTCCAACATCTACAATCTAAGATACGTAACTCCATCTGTGACATAAGGTTCTCATGATCAAATACAGTAAATATATCTATTATATTATTGGACTAACATGTCTCTGCTCTGTTCTTTTTATTTTATTTCGCCATATCCTTGTCTGTGAATCTCCACATGAAGTCAATCTCGAAAAAGATAAGTGGCCTCTTCATTTGACAACAGTTAGTCAACTGCCTGTAGGTCTGGTAACAGGCTCGACTGTAATTAACAATGCGATATAGTGTTTTGATTGTGTAACTTATCTCCTCCCTCTCTCTTCCTTCCTCTGTCCCCTTTCTGTTTTATAGAAGGAAAAAAGGTTGCCAATGGACCACAACTCATCTGCATGCTGCATATGAATTCCAACCTCTACAATCTAAGATACGTAACTCATTCAAGGTTAAATGTGACATAAGGTGCTCATAATCAAATACAAAAAATATATGTATTGTATTATTGGACTAACATGTCTCTGCTCTGCTCTTTCTATTTCTATTTCGCCATAGCCTTGCCCGTGAAGCTGCACATGAAGTCCATCTCTAAAAAGATAGGTAGCTTATCCATTTGACAACAGCTAGCAAGGCCTGTGTGTAAATCATTATAAAAGTTATAACCCATTGTCTCTCCTTCTGCTTTTGTCTTGCAGTCATCATCCGGATGAAGAAGAATACAGAGTTATTGTTAGATTGACCTGCGCAAAGACCTTATGACTTCAAACTGTTTGATTAAAGTCTCATTGTTTTAATTCAAGGCTGTGTGCATGTCTATGTATGCATTATAAAAGCAATATTCAATGTATTTTTCAAGTTATAGAAGAGGGCACAACGAATGAATGCTGAATCAATTTATTTAGAGTATCATATTAGGTTATTTAATACTTACGCTGCTCTCTCTCGAACAGGCAGGGTACCAGGGCACTTGAGTGGCCAGCGGGAAGAATGTGCATGCAGCTGCCAACATGTCGTTTCCCGTCTCCAGAAGATGGAAGCACAATTGGACGCTTTGGTCAGGATGCTTCTGACCACCCCCAACAGCACACTAAAGCCCCGCGTGGGAAGTCAGAGCCCCGCCCACTCGGTGTGATGGGTTAGGGTTAGGGTTAGGCTTAGGTAGGGTTAGGGTTAGTTCTTTTTCTTTGTTAAAAAGTATTGTTTTTTACTTCCTCCAACCCCCTTTCCTAGCGTGTAGAAAGTGTGTCTGTTTTTTTTAAAATTATATTTCTTTTTTTGCTTTTGTTTGTTTTTTTATTTATTAATTTGTTCGAAATAAAGACAATCAATCAATCAATAGTTGTCTGTGTCTGAATTTCATTTGAGTTGAGGACTGTATTCCATTCATCATTCAAATTTTTCATGAAGAGCTTTTATCGTCTGCTTTTGAAAGTGTTTCTTGAATAAAGCATTGCTGCATTATGAAAGGTCTAAGAAACGTGTTTAATTATTTTCCTTTTAAGGATTAGTTCTAAATTGAGGGATACAGTCATCAGTAGTGGGCCTCAGAATCACAGAGTGTTTCGGCCACTTGTCACTAGACACTCTCATCTGAGGAAGGCCAGCCCCAAGGTTGATCAAGTCCAAGGGGTGTATCCCTAAAGCCAATCAGTTTTAAAGTGTCTTATTTTTTTTTCCCCAACTAGGGTTTTGGAAAGTACTTTTGTAGTAAATAATTTAAGGTTGGTGGTCCGGTTCATGTTTAAATAGCTGATTTGTAACGAGAGGCAATTTAAATGTACAGAATTGAGTAACCGTAATTTAATTTATGAATTAATATATTTAATACAACATTTGCATATGTTTTGAGTAAGATACTTACTGTCCATTAGCCAGCTGGTGGTGCCGTAGAGCTGTATAATCTTCTCCCCTCCTCTGAGTGCTCTGGGCCTGTGGCTGTGTCTTGATTCAGGGGTTGCAGCCTACGTAGGCTGCATTTGAAGACCGATTGCATCATAGCGGCGCGCAAAGGCTGTCCCATTTGCAAGGCTCCTTGCAAGGCTCCTCATATGCGTTCTCTCTTTAGTGTCTAAAGTGTTTTAAAGTATGTAGAGTATTATCATGCTGTAACCAAGGTGATATATATATATATATATATGATTTTATTCAGGACACATGAAGATCCATAGTACAATGTATAAAAAAATAGACTCAATAGATAGATAACAACAAAAATCACACCAATGCATGCAGATTAAAAAAAACACAATAAAATAAGAGATCAGCATACATAATATAATATATAAACATAAAGACAATCCTCTTCTCAGTGTAACTACAGTACTATTCAGAGCTTGGTCTCTGGTGCCCTCCTGTGGACACATGTAGGAAGTACAACCACAACTACTGTAGGCCCTGATGGCACATTCCTCAAAGCAGTTAAATTCATGACACGCCCTGCTTTATAAATCTCATGATGGTGGTTAGCCTTCCCCCCCACGGAGCACAGGGTAAACTGTATGTCTGTCTGTATATCTGTCTGTAGGTCTGTCAGCAGCAGGGTACAAGCTGTTGTGGTAGCGGGCCTTGTGGGTGGAGATGCTCTCTGGCCGGCGATGTCGCAGGTTATAGCCAGAGTTCTTCCAACTGAACAGAGCATGAGCTGGGTGATGTTTGTCCCTGAGGATGCACTGTGCTTTCCCCATGCAGCGCTGTGTGTACAGTGAGTCCATGGAGGGGAGGTTGGAGCTTTCCTTCTTTGAGTTTCAAGTGTTTTTATGTTTAAAAGTTCTGTATCTCCTGAACGGAAGGTCGTAGAGACTCGGGGACAACTCCAGTGTGTTCAGCGTGCCCGAATTATGTCGGACAGAACTTGGTGTCAAGTCCCTAGGACCTACGGTTCAGGAGTTATAAGCGAAACATTTTTCAAAGTGCTGAGTCCCAAAAAAAAGGTTCCAATTTGGGCCAATGCTGCCCTCTTGTGGCTGTGCGGAGATAATACATATCAATGCATGACTGTAGGGTTAAGGGCTACTTACCACTTTTCAAAAGTTGGTTTTTTGGACCTAGCTCAGGCAAACAGAGGGGCATGGGAATTCCGAGACCACCCTCGGATAGGTCTGGCCCCAGCGGACCTGCTCCCGAAATGTGGCGCCCCTGGCGGCTTGTTTGGGTACTGCAATCTTGATTTGAAAACTTTGAAGTGCTGCCATTCAAAGAAACAGAGGGGCATGGGAATTCTGGATAGTGCCCGTGGTAGCCCTGGGCCCCCTCTACATGCCTGCGAAATGTGGCGCCCCTAGTGGCAACTTTTTTTAACATGGGAGGCCATTTCAAAGCGCTGCCATGGGAACAGGGAGAGGGGCGTGGGAATTCGAAGCATATGGGTGGTGGGTATGGATGAGGGCTATGTCTGTGCAAAATCTTAGCCCCCTGGCGGCTTGTTTTGGTATAGAAAATCGAATTTGAAAATGTCAACGTTGTGCCACTCGGCGAGGGACATGGGCACAGGGGCGGCCTTTTGGTTCGGGAGGTGCCCCAGGGCCCCTAGACATGTGTGCGAAGTTTTGGAGTTCAAGCTCACTTCCTTCATATAGCTGCCATTGACCCCCTGTGTAAAAAAGGTTGAAAAGTTCTCTAAGTGTTGAGTCCAAAAAAATAAAGTTCCCCCCGGAAGTGTCTAGGAGCACGTTCCAGGCCATTTTGAGTGGTCTGGTAATGGTCTGTGGTGAAGTTTTCTAAAAACCCTATGTAAAAAGTTGGAATCGGAATGTGGAATCGGAAGTTGGAATGTGGAATCTGAATGTGGAATCTGAATGTGGAATGTGGAATCTGAATGTGGAATCTGAATGTGGAATGTGGAATCTGAATGTGGAATCTGAATGTGGAATGTGGAATCTGAATGTGGAATCTGAATGTGGAATCTGGAATCTGAATGTGGAATCTGAATGTGGAATCTGAATGTGGAATGTGGAATCTGAATGTGGAATCTGAATGTGGAATGTGGAATCTGAATGTGGAATCTGAATGTGGAATGTGGAATCTGAATGTGGAATCTGAATGTGGAATCTGAATGTGGAATGTGGAATCTGAATGTGGAATGTGGAATTGGAATGTGGAATGTGGAATCTGAATGTGGAAGCTGGGCTAGGTTAAGGGCTACTTACCACTTTTCAAAAGTTGTTTTTTTGGACCTAGCTCAGGCAAACAGAGGGGCATGGGAATTCCGAGACCACCCTCGGATAGGTCTGGCCCCAGCGGACCGGCTCCCGAAATGTGGCGCCCCTGGCGGCTTGTTTGGGTACTGCAATCTTGATTTGAAAACTTTGAAGTGCTGCCATTCAAAGAAACAGAGGGGCATGGGAATTCTGGATAGTGCCCGTGGGTTAGGGTTAGGGTTAGGGTTAGGGTTAGGGTTAGGGTTAGGGTTAGGGTTAGGGTTAGGGTTAGGGTTAGGTTAGGGTTAGGGTTAGGGTTAGGGTTAGGGTTAGGGTTAGGGTTAGGGTTAGGGTTAGGGTTAGGGTTAGGGTTAGGGTTAGGGTTAGGGGTTAGGGTTAGGGTTAGGGTTAGGGTTAGGGTTAGGGTTAGGGTTAGGGTTAGGGTTAGGGTTAGGGTTAGGGTTAGGGTTAGGGTTAGGGTTAGGGTAGGGTTAGGGTTAGGGTTAGGGTTAGGGTTAGGGTTAGGGTTAGGGTTAGGGTTAGGGTTAGGGTTAGGGTTAGGGTTAGGGTTTAGGGTTTAGGGTTAGGGTTAGGGTTAGGGTTAGGGTTAGGGTTAGGGTTAGGGTTAGGGTTAGGGTTAGGGTTAGGGTTAGGTTAAGAGCAATCTGCCCACTTTTCAAAAGTGGTTTTTTGGACGTAAATTTTGAACGCAGAGGGGCAACCTCATACCGAGACCATCCTCGGATACCTTGGGACCAGGCGCATTGGCCGAAAAAGTTTCGTCCCCCTGGTGGCGATTGTGGGTACTGCAATGGCGATTTGAAAAGTTTGAAGCTCCGTAACTCCCCAACGCAGAGGGGCAACACAATTCCAAGCAGTGCCTGTTGTAGCCCTTGGCCAGGACTACATGCTCACCAATTTTTAGCCATTTCCGAGAAACTTTTTTTAACATGGAAAAACAGGTTTTTTGGGAATAACGTCCGGTAGGGGAGGGGCAACTGCACAAGATTTTTAACCAAGATACTAGGCGTGGGGACGGATCAGAATCCGTTGAAATTTTGGTTCTATGTTGTTTCTATCCCGAGTTATGGCCGATTTAGAAAATTGAATTTTAAAATTTCAAAGTTGTGCCACTGGGCGAGGAAGATAGGCACAGGGATGTCCTTTGGTGTGGCAGGTGCCCCAGGCCCCCTAGACATGTGTGCAAAGTTTTGGAGTTGTAGCTCACTTACTTCATGTAGCTGCCATTGACCCCCATGTAAAATTTTGGGAAAATTTCTTTAAGTGCCGAGTCCTAAGAAAATAATTTTTCCAAAAAGTATTTAGGAGCACGTTTTAGGCCATTTGGAGTATATATGATTTTTTTTTTTTTTTTTTTTTACACCACTAGTTGGCGCTATCATGACCAAAAATTATGGGTGAGTAAGGGGGAACTCCCGTCACTTTTTTAAAAACCCTATATAAAAGGTGGAAGGAGTTGGAATTGGAATGTGGAAATGGAATATGGAGTTGGAAGGTGGAATGTGGAGTTGGAATATGGAGTTGGAAGGTGGAATGTGGAGTTGGAATATGGAGTTGGAAGGTGGGTTAGGGTTAGGGTTAGGGTTAGGGTTAGGGTTAGGGTTAGGGTTAGGGTTAGGGTTAGGGTTAGGGTTAGGGTTAGGGTTAGGGTTAGGGTTAGGGTTAGGTTAAGAGCAATCTGCCCACTTTTCAAAAGTGGTTTTTTGGACGTAAATTTTGAACGCAGAGGGGCAACCTCATACCGAGACCATCCTCGGATACCTTGGGACCAGGCGCATTGGCCGAAAAAGTTTCGTCCCCCTGGTGGCGATTGTGGGTACTGCAATGGCGATTTGAAAAGTTTGAAGCTCCGTAACTCCCCAACGCAGAGGGGCAACACAATTCCAAGCAGTGCCTGTTGTAGCCCTTGGCCAGGACTACATGCTCACCAATTTTTAGCCATTTCCGAGAAACTTTTTTTAACATGGAAAAACAGGTTTTTTGGGAATAACGTCCGGTAGGGGAGGGGCAACTGCACAAGATTTTTAACCAAGATACTAGGCGTGGGGACGGATCAGAATCCGTTGAAATTTTGGTTCTATGTTGTTTCTATCCCGAGTTATGGCCGATTTAGAAAATTGAATTTTAAAATTTCAAAGTTGTGCCACTGGGCGAGGAAGATAGGCACAGGGATGTCCTTTGGTGTGGCAGGTGCCCCAGGCCCCCTAGACATGTGTGCGAAGTTTTGGAGTTGTAGCTCACTTACTTCATGTAGCTGCCATTGACCCCCATGTAAAATTTTGGGAAAATTTCTTTAAGTGCCGAGTCCTAAGAAAATAATTTTTCCAAAAAGTATTTAGGAGCACGTTTTAGGCCATTTGGAGTATATATGATTTTTTTTTTTTTTTTTTTTTTTTTTTTACACCACTTGTTGGCGCTATCATGACCAAAAATTATGGGTGAGTAAGGGGGAACTCCCCGTCACTTTTTGTAAAAACCCTATATAAAAGGTGGAAGGAGTTGGAATTGGAATGTGGAAATGGAATATGGAGTTGGAAGGTGGAATGTGGAGTTGGAATATGGAGTTGGAAGGTGGATTGTGGAGTTAGGGTTATGGGTTAGGTAGGTTGGATGTAGGGTTAGGGTTAGGGTTAGGGTTAGGGTTAGGGTTAGGGTTAGGGTTAGGGTTAGGGTTAGGGTTATGGATTAGGTTGGTAGGGTTAGGGTTAGGGTTAGGGTTTAGGGTTTAGGTTAAGAGCAATCTGCCCACTTTTCAAAAGTGGTTTTTTGGACGTAAATTTTGAACGCAGAGGGGCAACCTCATACCGAGACCATCCTCGGATACCTTGGGACCAGGCGCATTGGCCGAAAAAGTTTCGTCCCCCTGGTGGCGATTGTGGGTACTGCAATCGCGATTTGAAAAGTTTGAAGCTCCGTAACTCCCCAACGCAGAGGGGCAACACAATTCCAAGCAGTGCCTGTTGTAGCCCTTGGCCAGGACTACATGCTCACCAATTTTTAGCCATTTCCGAGAAACTTTTTTTAACATGGAAAAACAGGTTTTTTGGGAATAACGTCCGGTAGGGGAGGGGCAACTGCACAAGATTTTTAACCAAGATACTAGGCGTGGGGACGGATCAGAATCCGTTGAAATTTTGGTTCTATGTTGTTTCTATCCCGAGTTATGGCCGATTTAGAAAATTGAATTTTAAAATTTCAAAGTTGTGCCACTGGGCGAGGAAGATAGGCACAGGGATGTCCTTTGGTGTGACAGGTGCCCCAGGCCCCTAGACATGTGTGCGAAGTTTTGGAGTTGTAGCTCACTTACTTCATGTAGCTGCCATTGACCCCCATGTAAAATTTTGGGAAAATTTCTTTAAGTGCCGAGTCTAAGAAAATAATTTTTCCAAAAAGTATTTAGGAGCACGTTTTAGGCCATTTGGAGTATATATGATTTTTTTTATTTTTTTTTTATTTTTTTTACACCACTAGTTGGCGCTATCATGACAAAAATTATGGGTGAGTAAGGGGAACTCCCGTCACTTTTTTAAAAACCCTATATAAAAGGTGGAAGGAGTTATTGGAATTGGAATGATTGGAAATGGAATGTGGAGTTGGAAGGATTGGGGAATGTGGAGTTGGAATATGGATGTTAGGTGGATATTAGGGTTTAGGGTTAGTGGTTTAGGGTTAGGGTTAGGGTTAGGGTTAGGGTTAGGGTTAGGGTTAGGGTTAGGTTAAGAGCAATCTGCCCACTTTTCAAAAGTGGTTTTTTGGACGTAAATTTTGAACGCAGAGGGGCAACCTCATACCGAGACCATCCTCGGATACCTTGGGACCAGGCGCATTGGCCGAAAAAGTTTCGTCCCCTGGTGGCGATTGTGGGTACTGCAATGGCGATTTGAAAAGTTTGAAGCTCCGTAACTCCCCAACGCAGAGGGGCAACACAATTCCAAGCAGTGCCTGTTGTAGCCCTTGGCCAGGACTACATGCTCACCAATTTTTAGCCATTTCCGAGAAACTTTTTTTAACATGGAAAAACAGGTTTTTTGGGAATAACGTCCGGTAGGGGAGGGGCAACTGCACAAGATTTTTAACCAAGATACTAGGCGTGGGGACGGATCAGAATCCGTTGAAATTTTGGTTCTATGTTGTTTCTATCCCGAGTTATGGCCGATTTAGAAAATTGAATTTTAAAATTTCAAAGTTGTGCCACTGGGCGAGGAAGATAGGCACAGGGATGTCCTTTGGTGTGGCAGGTGCCCCAGGCCCCCTAGACATGTGTGCGAAGTTTTGGAGTTGTAGCTCACTTACTTCATGTAGCTGCCATTGACCCCCATGTAAAATTTTGGGAAAATTTCTTTAAGTGCCGAGTCCTAAGAAAATAATTTTTCCAAAAAGTATTTAGGAGCACGTTTTAGGCCATTTGGAGTATATATGATTTTTTTTTTTTTTTTTTTTTTTTTTTTTTACACCACTAGTTGGCGCTATCATGACCAAAAATTATGGGTGAGTAAGGGGGACATCCCCGTCACTTTTTTAAAAAACCCTATATAAAAGGTGGAAGGAGTTGGAATTGGAATGTGGAAATGGAATTGGAGTTGGAAGGTGGAATGTGGATTGGAATATGGAGTTGGAAGGTGGAATGTGGAGTTGGATATGGAGTTGGAGTGGATGTGGAGTTGGTAGGGTTGGGTTAGGGTTAGTTAGGGTTAGGGTTAGGGTTAGGTGGTTAGGGTTGGGTTAGGGTTAGGTTAGGGTTAGGGTTAGGGTTAGGGTTAGGGTTAGGGTTAGGGTTAGGTTAGGGTTAGGGTTAGGGTTAGGGTTAGGGTTAGGGTTAGGGTTAGGGTTAGGGTTAGGGTTAGGGTTAGGGTTAGGGTTAGGGTTAGGGTTAGGGTTAGGGTTAGGTTAAGAGCAATCTGCCCACTTTTCAAAAGTGGTTTTTTGGACGTAAATTTTGAACGCAGAGGGGCAACCTCATACCGAGACCATCCTCGGATACCTTGGGACCAGGCGCATTGGCCGAAAAAGTTTCGTCCCCCTGGTGGCGATTGTGGGTACTGCAATCGCGATTTGAAAAGTTTGAAGCTCCTTAACTCCCCAACGCAGAGGGGCAACACAATTCCAAGCAGTGCCTGTTGTAGCCCTTGGCCAGGACTACATGCTCACCAATTTTTAGCCATTTCCGAGAAACTTTTTTTAACATGGAAAAACAGGTTTTTTGGGAATAACGTCCGGTAGGGGAGGGGCAACTGCACAAGATTTTTAACCAAGATACTAGGCGTGGGGACGGATCAGAATCCGTTGAAATTTTGGTTCTATGTTGTTTCTATCCCGAGTTATGGCCGATTTAGAAAATTGAATTTTAAAATTTCAAAGTTGTGCCACTGGGCGAGGAAGATAGGCACAGGGATGTCCTTTGGTGTGGCAGGTGCCCAGGCCCCTAGACATGTGTGCGAAGTTTTGGAGTTGTAGCTCACTTACTTCATGTAGCTGCCATTGACCCCCATGTAAAATTTTGGGAAAATTTCTTTAAGTGCCGAGTCCTAAGAAAATAATTTTTCCAAAAAGTATTTAGGAGCACGTTTTAGGCCATTTGGAGTATATATGATTTTTTTTTTTTTTTTTTTTTTTTTTTTTTACACCACTAGTTGGCGCTATCATGACCAAAAATTATGGGTGAGTAAGGGGGAACTCCCGTCACTTTTTTAAAAACCCTATATAAAAGGTGGAAGGAGTTGGAATTGGAATGTGGAAATGGAATATGGAGTTGGAAGGTGGAATGTGGAGTTGGAATATGGAGTTGGAAGGTGGAATGTGGAGTTGGAATATGGAGTTGGAAGGTGGAGTGGAGTAGGGTTAGGTTAGGGTTAGGTTAGGGTTAGGTTAGGGTTAGGGTTAGGGTTAGGGTTGTTAGAGGTTAGGGTTTTGGGTAATTAGGTTAGGGGCAATATTAGGGTTAGGGTAGGTAGGTTGGATTAGGGTTAGGGTTAGGGTTATGGGTATAGTTAGGGTTAGGGTTAGGGTTAGGGTTAGGGTTAGGGTGGTTAGGGTAGGGTTAGGGTTTAGGGTTAGGGTTAGGGTTAGGGTTAGGGTTAGGGTTAGGGTTAGGGTTAGGGTTAGGGTTAGGTTAAGAGCAATCTGCCCACTTTTCAAAAGTGGTTTTTTGGACGTAAATTTTGAACGCAGAGGGGCAACCTCATACCGAGACCATCCTCGGATACCTTGGGACCAGGCGCATTGGCCGAAAAAGTTTCGTCCCCCTGGTGGCGATTGTGGGTACTGCAATCGCGATTTGAAAAGTTTGAAGCTCCTTAACTCCCCAACGCAGAGGGGCAACACAATTCCAAGCAGTGCCTGTTGTAGCCCTTGGCCAGGACTACATGCTCACCAATTTTTAGCCATTTCGAGAAACTTTTTTTAACATGGAAAAAACAGGTTTTTTGGGAATAACGTCCGGTAGGGGAGGGGCAACTGCACAAGATTTTTAACCAAGATACTAGGCGTGGGGACGGATCAGAATCCGTTGAAATTTTGGTTCTATGTTGTTTCTATCCCGAGTTATGGCCGATTTAGAAAATTGAATTTTAAAATTTCAAAGTTGTGCCACTGGGCGAGGAAGATAGGCACTGAATTTTAAAATTTCAAAGTTGTGCCACTGGCGAGGAAATAGGCACAGGATGTCTTTGTGTGGCAGGTGCCCAGGCCCCTAGACATGTGTGCGAAGTTTTGGAGTTGTAGCTCACTTACTTATGTAGCTGCCATTGACCCCCATGTAAATTTTGGGAAAATTTCTTTAAGTGCCGAGTCCTAGAAAAATTT
The DNA here is from genome assembly GCA_026122265.1 of Ammodytes dubius. Lineage (NCBI taxonomy): Eukaryota > Metazoa > Chordata > Actinopteri > Uranoscopiformes > Ammodytidae > Ammodytes > Ammodytes dubius. The sequence goes on along the minus strand of JAOPFK010000187.1, from coordinate 4,510 downwards.
CAAAGTATTTAGGAGCACGTTTTAGGCTTTGGAGTATATATGATTTTTTTTTTTTTTTTTTTTTTTTTTACACCACTAGTTGGCGCTATCATGACCAAAAATTATGGGTGAGTAAGGGGAACTCCCCGTCACTTTTTAAAACCTATATAAAGGGGAAGAGTTGAATTGAATGTGAATGGAATATGAGTTGGAAGGTGGAATGTGAGTTGGAATATGGAGTTGGAAGGTGGATGTGGAGTTGGAATATGGTTGGAAGGTGGAATGTGGAGTTAGGGTAGGGTAGGTTGGGTTAGGGTGGTTAGGTGGTTAGGGTTAGGGTTAGGTTAGGGTTAGGTTGGGTTGGGTTAGGGTTGGTGGGTAGGGTAGTTAGGTTGGTTAGGGTTAGGTTAGTTAGGTGGGTTAGGGTTAGGGTTAGGTTAGGTAGGTGGGTTAGGTTGGTTAGGTGGGTTAGGGTTAGGTTAAGAGCATCTGCCCACTTTCAAAGTGTTTTTGGACGTAAATTTGAAGCAGAGGGGCAACCTCATACGAGACCATCCTCGGATACCTTGGGACCAGGCGCATTGGCCGAAAAAGTTTCGTCCCCTGGTGGCGATTGTGGGTACTGCAATCGCGATTTGAAAGTTTGAAGCTCCTAACTCCCCAACGCAGAGGGGCAACAATTCCAAGCAGTGCCTGTTGTAGCCCTTGGCCAGACTAATGCTCACCAATTTTTAGCCATTTCCGAGAAATTTTTTTACATGGAAAAACAGGTTTTTTTGGGAATAACGTCCGGTAGGGGGGCAACTGCACAAGATTTTTAACCAAGGAACGTAACGTGGGGACGGATCAGAATCGTTGAATTTTGGTTCTATTTGTTTCTATCCCGAGTTATGGCCGATTTAAAATTGAATTTTAAATTCAAAGTTGTGCCACTGGGCGAGGAGATAGGATGGATGCTTGGTGCAGGTGCAGGCCTAGCTGGTGGAAGTTTTGGAGTTGTAGTACTTAGCTTATGTAGGGTTAAGGGTAAGTTTGGGAATTTTATTAGTGGTAGGCTAGAAAATAATTTAAAGGTATTTAGGGCCGTTTAGGTTTGGAGTATATTGATTTTTTTTTTTTTTTTTTTTTTTTTTTTACACCACTAGTTGGGTATAAAATTATGGTGGAGTAGGGGAACTGTCACTTTTTAAAACCTATTAAAAGGTGGAGGAGTGGATTGGAATTGGAAGGATATGGAGATTAAGGTGAGTGGGTTGGTTGGATTGAGTGGAATGTGGAGTGGAATATGGAGTTGAAGTGGATGGGTTAGGGTTAGGTAGGTGGGTTAGGGTTGGTTAGGGTTAGGGTTAGGGTTAGGGTTAGGGTTAGGGTTAGGTTAAGAGCAATCTGCCCACTTTTCAAAAGTGGTTTTTTGGACGTAAATTTTGAACGCAGAGGGGCAACCTCATACCGAGACCATCCTCGGATACCTTGGGACCAGGCGCATTGGCCGAAAAAGTTAGGGTTAGGGTTAGGGTTAGGGTTAGGGTTAGGGTTAGGGTTAGGGTTAGGGTTAGGGTTAGGGTTAGGGTTAGGGTTAGGGTTAGGGTTAGGGTTAGGGTTAGGGTTAGGGTTAGGTTAAGAGCAATCTGCCCACTTTTCAAAAGTGGTTTTTTGGACGTAAATTTTGAACGCAGAGGGGCAACCTCATACCGAGACCATCCTCGGATACCTTGGGACCAGGCGCATTGGCCGAAAAAGTTTCGTCCCCCTGGTGGCGATTGTGGGTACTGCAATCGCGATTTGAAAAGTTTGAAGCTCCGTAACTCCCCAACGCAGAGGGGCAACACAATTCCAAGCAGTGCCTGTTGTAGCCCTTGGCCAGGACTACATGCTCACCAATTTTTAGCCATTTCCGAGAAACTTTTTTTAACATGGAAAAACAGGTTTTTTGGGAATAACGCCCGGTAGGGGAGGGGCACTGCACAAGATTTTTAACCAAGATACTAGGCGTGGGGACGGATCAGAATCCGTTGAAATTTTGGTTCTATGTTGTTTCTATCCCGAGTTATGGCCGATTTAGAAAATTGAATTTTAAAATTTCAAATTTTGTGCCACTGGGCGAGGAAGATAGGCACAGGGATGTCCTTTGGTGTGGCAGGTCCCCCAGGCCCCTAGACATGTGTGCGAAGTTTTGGAGTTGTAGCTAAACTTACTTCATGTAGCTGCCATTGACCCCCATGTAAAATTTTGGGAAAATTTCTTTAAGTGCGAGTCCTAAGAAAATAATTTTTCAAAAAGTATTTAGGAGCACGTTTTAGGCCATTTGGGGGTATATATGATTTTTTTTTTTTTTTTTTTTTTTTTTTTTACACCACTAGTTGGCGCTATCATGACCAAAAATTATGGGTGAGTAAGGGGGAACTCCCCGTCACTTTTTTAAAAACCCTATATAAAAGGTGGAAGGAGTTGGAATTGGAATGTGGAAATGGAATAGGAGTTGGAAGGTGGAATGTGGAGTTGGAATTGGAGTTGGAAGGTGGAATGTGGGTTGGAATATGGAGTTGGAAGGTGGAAGTTTGGAGTTGGTTAGGGTTAGGGTTAGGGTTAGGGTTTTTAGGTTAGGGGGTTGGGATTAGGTTTTTGGTTAGGGTTTAGGGTTGGTTAGGGTTAGGGTTAGGGTTAGGGTTAGGGTTGGGGTTTGGGTTTTAGGGTTAGGGGTTAGGGTTGGGTTAGGGTTAGGGTTGGGGTTAGGGTTGGGGTTTTAGGGTTAGGGTTAGGTTAAGGCAATCTGCCCACTTTTAAAAAGTGGTTTTTTTGGGTAAATTTTGAACGCAAAAGGGGGCACCTCTACAACCACCTGATACCTGGTACCGGGACCGGCGATTGGCGAAAATTTGGTCCCCTGGTGGGATTGTTGAATTGGATTTGAAGTTAAGCCCGTAACTCCCCAAGCAGGGGGCAACCAATTCCAAGCAGTGCCTGTTGTACCCCTTTGGGCAGGAATACATGCTCACAATTTTTAGCCATTTGAAATTTTTTCCAAAAAAAAAATGGAAAAAAGGTTTTTTGGGAATAGTCCGGTAGGGGAGGGGCACAAAATTTTTAACCAAGATACTAGGGTTGGTGGAGGTCAAGAATCCGTTGAAATTTTGGTTCTATGTTGTTTTGTCCCGATTTATGGCCGATTTAGAAAATTGAATTTTAAAATTTCAAATTGTGCCCGGGGCGGGAAGATAGGCACAGGGATGTCTTTGGTGTGGCAGGTGCCCAGGCCCCAGATTGATTAATTAGTGGGGAGGTAGAGAGATTGTCTTTGGTTTTTTTTTTTCTCTCAATCACTTGTGGGATTTTGAGTGAGCCAACTTATGGGTGCAATGAATCCCCGTACTTTTTTGGAAAACTTATAAAAGGTGCGAGGTGGAATTGGAATTGCAAAGATTTGGAAGTTGAAGGCATGGGTTGGAATATGGATTGAATTTTTTTTGTGTTTACCTATGGGGTAATGTAAATTGGTTAGTTGGAAAGGTTTTGGTTAAGGCATTAAGGTGGGAGTTAGTTGGATGGTGTAGGTGAGGGTTAGGTTAGGTTGGGTTGGATAGGTTGGGTAATGTTAGGGTTGTTAGGTTGGTAGGTTAGGATGGTTAGGGTTAGGTTAGGGTTAGGGTTGAGGGTTGGGTTAGGGTTAGGGTTAGGTTTGGGTTGGGTTAGGGTTAGGGTTAGTTGGTTGAGTTTTCAATGGTTTTTTGACAAATTGTGATCGAGGCAACTCTACGAGACATCTCGGATACCTTGGGACCACCTTGGCGAATAGGTCGTCCTTGGCGAATTGGTTTATGCATGGGGCATTGTAGTTGAAGCGTAATTTGAAAGGGGGAACTCCCCATCAGCGGTGCAAACATTGCCAGGATGCCTGTTTACCTTCCATGTTTATCATTTCTGAAATTTTGCTTTCGAAAACGTTTTTTTAATAAAAACGTTTATGGGAGGAACTCGGAGGATGTGCAACGCAAGATTTACAGGACTAGGCGAGGGATCGAAATTGGTATGTTGATTTTCGGATTATGGTGTTTTATTCTGTTATGGCCGATTTGAAAGTTGAATTTTAAATTTAAATTGTGCCACGTGGAGGAGATAGGCACAGGATGTCCTTTTGGAGGTGCCCAGGCCCCTGACATGTGTGCAGTTTTGGTTGTAAATTTGTAACTTTCTTAGTGCATTTGACCACCATTTTAAATATTTGGGAATTTTTGTCGCATTGTAAGATATTTTTCAGTATTTGGAGCACTTTAGGCCATTTGATATATATTTTTTTTTTTTTTTTTTTTTGACACCTTAGGGGAGTAGACCAAATTATTAGAAGGAACGTAATTTTAAATTATAAAGGTTGGAGGTTGGAAGGAATGTGGAAATGGATTATGGAGTTGAAGGTGGAATGGGGTTGGATTATGGAGTTGGAGGTGGAATGTGGAGGTTTTAAGGTTAGGTTAGGGTTGGTTAGGTTAGGGTGGTTAGGGTTAGGGTTAGGTTGGTTAGGGTTAGGGTTAGGGTT
>JAOPFK010000186.1:0-11160 GCA_026122265.1 Ammodytes dubius | reverse complement strand
CAAGCAGTGCCTTTTGTAGCCCTCCCGGACACATGCCCCCAATTTTTACCATTTCCGAAATTTTTTTAACGGAAAAAAAACAGGTTTTTTGGGAATAAGTCGGTAGGGGAGGGGAAACTGCACAAATTTTTAACCAAGATACTAGGCGTGGGGACGGATCAGAATCCGTTGAAATTTTGGTTCTATGTTGTTTCTATCCCGATTTATGGCCGTTTTTAGAAAATTGAATTTTAAAATTTCAAAGTTGTGCCACTGGGCGAGGAAGATAGGCACAGGGATGTCCTTTGGTGTGGCAGGTGCCCCAGGCCCCCTAGACATGTGTGCGAAGTTTTGGAGTTGTAGCTCACTTACTTCATGTAGCTGCCATTGACCCCCATGTAAAATTTTGGGAAAATTTCTTTAAGTGCCGAGTCCTAAGAAAATAATTTTTCCAAAAAGTATTTAGGAGCACGTTTTTAGGCCATTTGGAGTATATATGATTTTTTTTTTTTTTTTTTTTTTTTTTTTTTTACACCACTAGTTGGCGCTATCATGACCAAAAAATTATGGGTTGAGTAAGGGGGAACTCCCGTACTTTTTTAAAACCTATATAAAAGGTGGAAGGAGTTGGAATTGGAATGTGGAAATGGAATATGGAGTTGGAAGGTGAATGTGGAGTTGGAATATGGAGTTGGAAGGTGGAATGTGGAGTTGGAATATGGAGTTGGAAGGTGGAATGTGGAGTTGGAGGGTTAGGGTTAGGGTTAGGGTTAGGGTTAGGGAAAAAAAAGGTTAGGGTTAGGTTAGGGTTTAGGGTTAGGGTGGGTTAGGTTAGGGTGGTTAGGGTTAGGGTTAGGGTTTTAGGGGGGGTTAGGGTTAGGGTTAGGGTTAGGTTGGGTTAGGGTTATTAGGTTAGGGTTAGGGTTAGGGTTAGGGTTAGGGTTAGGGTTAGGGTTGGGTTGGGTTTAGGGTTAGGTTAGGGGTTAGGGTTAGGGTTGGGTTGGTTAAGAGCAATTGCCCACTTTTCAAAAGTGGTTTTTTGGAGAAATTTTGAACGCAGAGGGGCCCTCATACCAGACATCCTCGGAACTTGGACAGGCGCTTGGCCGAAAAAGTTTCGTCCCTGGTGGCGATGGGGTACTGCAATGCGATTTGAAAAGTTTGAAGTCCTTAACTCCCCAGCAGAGGGGCAAACATTCAAGCAGTGCTGTTGTAGCCTTGGCAGGACTACATGCTCACAATTTTTAGCTTTCGAGAAACTTTTTAACATGGAAAAAAGTTTTTGGGAATACGTCGGTAGGGGAGGGGCAACTGCACAATTTTTAACCAAGATACTAGGGTGGGGACGGTCAGAATCCGTTGAAATTTTGGTTTTTTTGTTTCTTCCGGTTTGGGCCGATTTAGAAAATTGAATTTAAAATTTCAAGTTGTGCCACTGGGGAGGAAGATGGACGGATGTCCTTTGGTGTGGCAGGTGCCCAGGCCCCCTGACATGTGTGCGAAGTTTTGGAGTTGTAGCTCACTTACTTCATGTAGTGCCTTGACCCCATGTAAAATTTTGGGAAAATTTCTTTAAGTGCGAGCCTAAGAAAATAATTTTCCAAAAAGTATTTAGGGCACGTTTTAGGCCTTTGGAGTTTTGTTTTTTTTTTTTTTTTTTTTTTTTTTTTTACATAGTTGGGTTCATGACCAAATTATGGGTGGTAGGGGGAATCCGTCACTTTTTTAAAAATATATAAAAGGTGGAAGGAGTTGGAATTGGAATGTGGAAATGGAATATAGTTGGAAGGTGGATGTGGGTTGATTGGAGTTGGAAGGTGAATGTGGAGTTGGAATATGGAGTTGGAAGGTGGAATGGGAGTTGGAATTGGAGGTTGGAATTGGAGGGTTAGGTTAGGGTTAGGGTTGGGTTAGGGAGGTGGGTTGGGTTAGGGTTAGGGTTGGGTTTTTAAAGGGTTAGGGTTGGGTTTTAGGGTTGGGTTAGGGTAGGTTAGGTTAGGGTTAGGGGTTAGGGTGTTAGGGTTGGGTTAGGGTTAGGGTTAGGGTTAGGGTTTAGGGTTAGGGTTAGGTTTAGGGTTAGGGTTAGGGTTATTAGGGTAGGGTTAGGGTTAGGTTAGGGTTGGGTTAGGGTTAGGGTTAGGGTTAGGGTTGGGTTAGGTTAGGGTTAGAGCATCTGCACTTTTCAAAAGTGGTTTTGGCGTAAATTTTGAAGAGAGGGGCAACTCATACGGACCATCCTCGGATACCTTGGGACAGGGCATTGGCCGAAAAGTTTCGTCCCCTGGTGGCGATTGTGGGTACTGCAAGGCGATTTGAAAAGTTTGAAGCTCCTAACTCCCAACGCAGAGGGGCAACACAATTCCAGCAGTGCTGTTGTAGCCTGGCCAGGACACATGCTCACAATTTTTAGCCATTTCCGAGAAACTTTTTTTAACATGGAAAAACAGGTTTTTTGGAATAACGTCCGGTAGGGGGAGGGGCAATGCACAAATTTTTAACAAGATACTAGGCGTGGGGACGGATCAGAATCCGTTGAATTTTGGTTCTATGTTGTTTCTATCCCGAGTTATGGCCGATTTAGAAAATGAATTTAAAATTTCAAAGTTGTGCCACTGGGGAGGAAGATAGGCACAGGGATGCTTTGGTGTGGCAGGTGCCCAGGCCCCTAGACATGTGTGCGAAGTTTTGGAGTTGTAGCTCATTATTCTGTGCTGCATTGACCCCCATGTAAAATTTTGGGAAAATTTCTTTAAGTGCCGGTCCTAAGAAAATAATTTTTCCAAAAAGTATTTAGGAGCACGTTTTAGGCCATTTGGAGTATATATGATTTTTTTTTTTTTTTTTTTTTTTTTTTTTTTACACCACTAGTTGGCGCTATCATGACCAAAAATTATGGGTGAGTAAGGGGGAACTCCCCGTCACTTTTTTAAAAACCCTATATAAAAGGTGGAAGGAGTTGGAATTGGATATGTGGAAATGGAATATGGAGTTGGAAGGTGGATGTGAGTTGGAATAGGGTTGGAGTGGAATGTGGAGTTGGAATATGGGAGTTGGAAGGTTGGTTAAGTGTGGAGGGTTGGTAATAGGGTGGGTTAGGGTTAGGGTTAGTTGGGTTAGGGTTAGGGTTAGGGTTAGGGTTAGGGTTAGGGTTTTAGGGTTAGGGTTAGGGTATTAGGGTAGGTTAGGGTTGGTTAGGGTTGGTTAGGGTTAGGTGGTTAGGTTAGGGGTTAGGTGGTTAGGGTTAGGGTTAGGGTTAGGGTTAGGGTTAGGGTTAGGGTAGGGTTAGGTGTTAGGGTTAGGGTTAGGGTTAGGGTTAGGTGGGTTAGGGTTAGGGTTAGGGTTAGGGGTTGGGTTAGGTTAGGGTTAGGGTTAGGTTAAGAGCAATCTGCCCACTTTTCAAAAGTGGTTTTTTGGACGTAAATTTTGAACGCAGAGGGGCAACCTCATACCGAGACCATCCTCGGATACCTTGGGACCAGGCGCATTGGCGAAAAAGTTTCGTCCCCCTGGTGGCGATTGTGGGTACTGCAATGGCGATTTGAAAAGTTTGAAGCTCCGTTAACTCCCCAACGCAGAGGGGCAACACAATTCCAAGCAGTGCCTGTTGTAGCCTTGGCCAGGACTACATGCTCACAATTTTTAGCCATTTCCGAGAAACTTTTTTTAACATGGAAAAACAGGTTTTTTGGGAATAACGTCCGGTAGGGGAGGGGCAACTGCACAATATTTTTAACCAAGATACTAGGCGTGGGGACGGATCAGAATCCGTTGAATTTTGGTTCTATGTTGTTTCTATCCCGAGTTATGGCCGATTTAGAAAATTGAATTTTAAAATTTCAAAGTTGTGCCACTGGGCGAGGAAGATAGGCACAGGGATGTCCTTTGGTGTGGCAGGTGCCCCAGGCCCCCTAGACATGTGTGCGAAGTTTTGGAGTTGTAGCTCACTTACTTCATGTAGCTGCCATTGACCCCCATGTAAAATTTTGGGAAAATTTCTTTAAGTGCCGAGTCCTAAGAAAATAATTTTTCCAAAAGTATTTAGGAGCACGTTTTAGGCATTTGGAGTATATATGATTTTTTTTTTTTTTTTTTTTTTTTTACACCACTAGTTGGCGCTATCATGACCAAAAATTATGGGTGAGTAAGGGGGAACCCCGTCACTTTTTTAAAAACCCTATATAAAAGGTGGAAGGAGTTGGAATTGGAATGTGAAAGAAATTATGGAGTTGGATGTGAATGTGGAGTTGGATATGGAGTTGGAAGGTGGAATGTGGAGTTGGATATGGAGTTGGAAGGTGGAATTGGGTTGGAATTGGAGGTTAGGGTTAGGGTTAGGTGTTAGGTTAGGGTTAGGGTTAGGGTTGGGTTAGGGTTGAGGGTAGGGTTAGGGTTAGGGTTAGGGTTAGGTTAGGTTGGGTTAGGGTTAGGGTTAGGGTTAGGGTTAGGGTTAGGGTTAGGGTTAGGGTTAGGGTTAGGGTTAGGGTTAGGGTTAGGGTTAGGGTTAGGTTAGGGATAATCGTTATTGTTTTTTTTTCCCAGTTGGCCTTAGAAAAAATTTTAATTCAATGTCAGCAAGATGAAGGGTGTCTTGGTGTGGAGTGAGGCTAGAATGGTGAGTTGGGTTGTGTCTTATATAGTGCTGAATGTAATTGGGAATTTTAGTGGGTTGATATTTTAAGATTGGAGAGTTAGGTTTGGGTTAAGTTTTTTTTTTTTTTTTTTTTCCCTATTGGTTGACAAAATGGGATAAGGGACTCCGTACACTTTTGAAAATAAATGAAGGAGGGAATGAAGTGTGATTGGAGTGGAGGTGATTGATTGGAATGTAGTGGAGGTGGGTGTGGTTGTGTGAGGAGTTATTGGAGGGGTAGGTTGGTGGAGTGGTAGGATAGTTGGTTGTGGAGTTGGAGTTGTAGTAGTTTATGTAGTGGTTGAGATGTAATTTTGGGATTTTAGTTGAGTTCTAGAATTAAAGGCCATAGAGACACTGTCTTGGAATGGGAAAATTTTTGTGGTTTGTACTGATGCGATTAAAATTAAGTCTATAGGAGCACACATTCAAACTTTGAGCTTGGCGGATATGTAAATTAGTGGAATTTTATGGAAAGGTTTGGATAGTGTGGGGGAATAAAGATTTTTAAGTATGGGGGAGGTAGATTATTGGTTTGTGTTATCGGTTAGGTTAGAATTGTTTAATTAGTTGGTGAGGGTAGGGTGGGTAGTGGTAGGTGGTTTGGGTGTAGTTTAGTTGTGGTTGTTAATTGGAAAATTCATGCCTAGTCTAGAATAATTTTAAGAGGGGACCATGAGTTGATTTTTTTTTTTTTTTTTTCCCCTGTGGTTGACCAAAGGAAGGAACTCCGTATTTAAAAATAGGAGTGTGTTGGAGGATAAGTTTAGTTGGTTGGAGTGGTTGGAGAGGTGATGTGGGGAGTAGGATTGAGTTGTGGTAGATGTTTGTTGGTGGGAGTAGGTAGGGTGGTGGGTGGGTAGTTGGAATTTGGATTTTATGTTTTTTGACGATTGACCAGAGGGAATCTCAGCATCAAGAATAATTGCCAAAAGTTTCGTCCCTGTGCTGGACAGCGATTAAGTTGTCTCCCAGGGAATCACTTTTCGCAGGACCAATTTTGATTTGAGAAACTTTTTACATGGAAAAAGTTTTTGATATCGGTAGGGAGGCAATAAATTTTTAACCAAGAATAGGGTGGAGGATCAGATCCGTTGAATTTTGGTTTTGTGTTTCTATGATTAGGGCCATTTAAAATTGAATTTTAAAGTTAAAGTTGTGCACGGGCGAGGAAGATAGGCACGGGTGTCCTTTGGTGGGCAGGTGCCCAGTCGCCCCGGTGTGTGGGTCGAAGTTTTGAGTTGTAGCTCCTTACTAGTGGCAATTGCTCCAGGTAAAATTTGGGAAAATTCATTTAAGATCTAGAAATTTTTCAAAAGAATAGGTTTTTGAACCTTGGTATTGGGAGTTATTCTATATTTTTTTTTTAACCAAGCGTTGGGGTATAGATTTAATAGATATCAGTAGTAGGGGAATTCGATTTTTAAAATCATTGAACATGGGTAGGAATTGGATGGGTGTGGAATGGATTTAGGAAGGGAATGTGGGAATTATGGTGTGAGGTGAATGGTAGTTGATGATTGAAGTTTGGGAAGGATGTTAGTAGGTAGTTAGGTTAAGTTAGGTTTAGGGTTAGTTAAGTAGTTTAGTTTAGGTTTGTTGGAGGGTAGGTGGGTTTTAAGGAGGCCCTCTAAGGGTTGGATTTTAGGGTAGGATAGTTCGGGTATTGGGTACGGTAGAGTTTTGGGTAAAATTTGTTCGTGGTTTGGGTTTATGGTTAAGGTTGGAGTTAAGTTCTAGTGGTTAGTTCAAGGGTAGGTGGTTGGTTAGTTGGGGTTAGGGTTAGGGTTAGGTTAGGTTTAGGGTTAGGGTTAGGTTGTTTGGGTGGTTAGGGTTAGGTGGGTTGGTTAGTGGTTAGGGTTAGGGTTGGGTTAGGGTTAGGGTTAGGTTAGGGTTAGGGGTTAGGTTAGAGAGCAATCTGCCCACTTTTCAAAAGTGGTTTTTTGGACGTAAATTTTGAACGCAGAGGGGCAACCTCATACCGAGACCATCCTCGGATACCTTGGGACCAGGCGCATTGGCCGAAAAAGTTTCGTCCCCTGGTGGCGATTGTGGGTACTGCAATCGCGATTTGAAAGTTTGAAGCTCCTAACTCCCCAACGCAGAGGGGCAACACAATTCCAAGCAGTGCCTGTTGTAGCCCTTGGCCAGGACTACATGCTCACCAATTTTTAGCCATTTCGAGAAACTTTTTTTAACATGGAAAAAACAGGTTTTTTGGGAATAACGTCCGGTAGGGGAGGGCAACTGCACAAGATTTTTAACCAAGATACTAGGCGTGGGGACGGATCAGAATCCGTTGGAATTTTGGTTCTATGTTGTTTCTATCCCGAGTTATGGCCGATTTAGAAAATTGAATTTTAAAATTTCAAAGTTGTGCCACTGGGCGAGGAAGATAGGCACAGGGATGTCTTTGGTGTGGCAGGTGCCCAGGCCCCTAGACATGTGTGCGAAGTTTTGGAGTTGTAGCTCACTTACTTTGTAGCTGCCATGACCCCATGTAAAATTTTGGGAAATTTCTTTAGTGCCGAGTCTAAGAAAATAATTTTTCCAAAAAGTATTAGGAGCAGTTTAGGCATTTGAGTATATATGATTTTTTTTTTTTTTTTTTTTTACACCATGTTGGCGCTATCATGACCAAAATTATGGGTGAGTAAGGGGAACTCCCGTCACTTTTTTAAAAACCCTTTAAAGGTGGAAGGAGTTGGATTGGAATGTGGAAATGGAATATGGAGTTGGAAGGTGGAATGTGGAGTTGGAATATGGATTGGAAGTGGATGGAGTTGGAATGGTGGAGGTGGAATGTGGAAGGTTGGAATGGGTAGGGAGGTTGTAGATTAGGTGGTTAGGTGTTAGGGTTAGGTTGGGTTGGGTGGTTAGGGTTAGGGTTAGGGTTAGGGTTAGGGTTAGGGTTAGGGTTAGGGTAGTAGGGGGTTAGGTGGGTTGTAGGTAGGTATTATTGTTCATTAGTAGGTTGGACTAGGGGTGAGTTTAGTTGGTGGGGGTTATGTAGTTGGTTAGGTTGTTGGTTAGGTTAGAATTGATTTTAAATTTTTGCAATTGAACGCAGAGGGACTCTCGGATCTGACCTTGACAGGCATGGAAAAGTTGTCCTTCGTGTGGTACCATGAATTTGAAATTTAGTCTTCAAGAGAATTCAAAGTCTGGAGCCTTGGAGATATGTATTTTCTTCTTTTTTAACATGGACGTTTTGAATAACGTGGTAGGGGGAACCCATTTTTTAAATACAATAACGTGAATTTGGTTGTGTATGATATGGCGTTGAATTGAATTAATTAATTGGATGGGGGGAATGGGAGTTGGTTGGAGTGTGGTGTGGAGTTGAATGTGAGTTGGGAATTTATGGATTGTTTTAGTTAGGGAGTTAGGTTTGGGTTAGTTTTTTTTTTTTTTTTTTTGTTTAAATTTGGGTTAGAATTAGGTAGTAAGGAATCCCCTTTAAATTTTTGGAGATTAAGAGGGGACTATAGAATTGGCTTGGAAGGAGTTGGAAAAAGTTGTTGGTGGTTTGGATGAATGGGATTGAAATTGAGTTAGCTAGGAGGGACAAAGGGAGTGGTGTAGCTTGGTGCAGGTATGCAGTTAGCATTTGGAAGTTTGGGTTTAGGAAAGTTTTTGGGATTAGGGTAGGATTGGAGGGTGTAGTTTTAAGGTTAGGTAGGTTAGGGTAGTGTTGGTTGGTTAGATTGTTTGTTTTTTTAATTTAGTTTATTGTAGTAGCAGTTGGGGTAGGGTAGGTTTGTTAGTAGGAGTGGTGGAATTTGATTTTGAGATTTTGGTATTAGAGAGGGAATATGAATGGTTACTGAAGGTTGAGAAGTTTGTCTATGGGTAGGTTTTTGGTTTTATTGCGGATTTGGGTTAGCTTGACTCATAGGAGGGGGAACGATTGTAGTACGCTTGTATTGGCAAGGGTAATGTAGATTTTAATTCAGGAGGTTTGTAGGGGAAAGTTTTTTGGAATAATTCGGTAGGGTGAGGAAAGGTAGTTTGGTACAAGTACTGCGCTTGGGAAGGTTTGGTTTGGTTAGTTTTTACCGAGTGGGCGTTAGAAATGTTAATTTAGGTTGGCATTTGCCGAGTGGCCGATTTAAAATGGTTTTGGAAGTTTACGACCAGACGGGGAAGTTTGGGTGAGACCCTCTCATGTGGCCATTGGCCACATTAAATGGGAATCATTGCCAGTTCTAAAATTTAATTTTACCATCCAATAGAAGGCAATTTAGGCTGAGTTTTATTTTTTTTTTTTTTTCATTTTAAACTTTGTTTATATCAAAATTAGGGTTTAGGGAAATCTCGGTAGTTTTTTAAACCATTTAAATTTTGGAGTTTTGGAATTGGAATGTGGAAATGGAATAAGGGAGTTGGAAGGTGGAATGTGGAGTTGGAATATGGAGTTGGGAGGGTTTTAGGGTTGGGGGGGGGTTAAGGGGGAATTGTTTTAGGGTTTTTTTTTTAAAGGGGGTTTTGGGGAAAGGGGGGAGGGGAAATCCAAAAGGGGTTATTGGGGGGAATTGGGGGAAATTTTGGGTTGGGTTTTTGGGTTTGGGTTTGAAATTTTTAAAATTTTAATTTAAAGGGGGGAAAATGGGGGGGAGGTTGGGTTGGGGTTGGGTTGGGGGGTTTTTGGGAAAATTTTTTTGGGGATTTGGAAAGGGGTTTTTTTAAAATTTGGAAAAAAAAGGGGGGGTTTTTTTGGGTTAAGTTTTTTTTTTTTTTTTTTAAAAGGGTTTATTTTAAAAATTAGGGTGGGGGGGGTTTGTTTTTTTTAAAAAATTTTGGGTTTTTATGGGTTGGGGTTTTATTTGGGATTTAGGAGGGATTTTTGGAAATTGGGGGAATTTTAAATTTATTGGGGTTGGGAGGGTTTTTGGGGAGGGGGGGGTTTTGGGTTGGGGGGGTTGGGTTTTGGGTTTATTAGGGTTAGGGTTAGGGTTGGGTTAGGGTTAGGGTTGGGTTTTAGGGTTAGGGTTAGGGTTAGGGTTGGGGTTGGTGAGCAATCGCCCACTTTTCAAAAGTGGTTTTTTGGACGTAAATTTAAAACGCAGAGGGGCAACCTCATCCCGAGCCCCTCCTCGGATCCCTTGGGGGACCGGCGCTTGGGCGAAAAGTTTCGTCCCCTGGTGGCGATTGTGGGTATGCAAGGTTTTGAAAATTTTGAAGTCCTTTAACCCCCCAAGCAGGGGGCAACACAATTCAAGCAGTGCTTTTGTACCCCTTGGGCCGGATACATGTCACAATTTTTAGCATTTCCGAAAAAAATTTTTTTTAAACAGGGAAAAAAACAGGTTTTTTGGGAAAAAAACGCCCGGTAGGGGAGGGGAAACGCAAATTTTTAACCCAAGATATAGGCTGGGGGACGGATCAGAACCCTTTGGGAATTTTTTGGTTCTTGTTGTTTCTATCCGAGTTATGGCCGATTTAGAAAATTAAATTTTTTAAAATTTCAAATTTGGGCCCATGGGCGAGGAAGTTAGGCAAGGGATGTCCTTTGGTTGGAGGTCCCCCGGCCCCCCCTAGACATTGTGCGAAGTTTTGGAGTTGAGCTACTTACTTCATGTAGCTGCATTGACCCCTGTAAAAATTTTGGGGAAAATTTCTTTAAGTGCCGAGTCCTAAAAAAAATAATTTTTTCCAAAAAGTTTTTTGGAGCACGTTTTAGGCCTTTTGGGGAGTATATTGATTTTTTTTTTTTTTTTTTTTTTTTTTTTTTACCCCACTAGTTGGCGCTATCATGCCCAAAAAAATTTTTGGGGGGAAAAGGGGGGAACCCCCCGTATTTTTTTTAAAAACCCCCTATAAAAAAGGGGTGGAAGGGTTGGTTTGGGAAAAGGGGAAATGGAATATGGGTTGGAAGGGGAATGTGGAGTTGGAATTGGAGTTGGAAGGTGGAATGTGGAGTTGGAATATGGAGTTGGAAAGGTGGAATGTGGAGTTGGGGGTTTTGGGTTGGGTTAGGGTTAGGTTAGGGTTTTAGGGTTAGGTTAAGGAATCGGGGAGGTTAGGGTTTAGGGTTAGGGTTAGGGTTAGGGGGTTGGGTTGGGGGTTAGGGTTGGGTTAGGGTTGGGGTTTTTAGGGTGGGTTGGGGGTTGGGGGTTGGGGTTAGGGTTAGGGTTAGGGTTTGGGGTTAGGTTAGGGTTGGGGTTTTTGGGGTTTTTTAGGGTTGGGGTTAGGGTTAGGGTTAGGGTTGGGGTTTAGGGTTGGGGGGTTTAGGGTTAGGGTTAGGGTTGGGTTAGGGTTGGGGTTTTTGGGTTGGGGTTAGGGTTAGGGTTGGGGTTTTTAGGGTTAGGGTTGGGTTAGGGTTGGGTTTTTGGGTTTGGGGTTTAGGGTTAGGGTTTTTTTAAAAGGGAGAGGGAGGGTTAGGGAGGGTTAGGGTTTTAGGGGGGGTTGGGGGTTTGGGGTTGGGGTTTGGGTTTAGGGTTAGGGTTTGGGGGGTTTTAGGGAGGGTTTTAGGGTTTGGGGTTTGTTAAGGGTTTTTTAGGGTTTTTTTTAAAGGGGTTGGGTTAGGGTTTTAGGGAGGGTTTAAATTA
>JAOPFK010000185.1:0-48685 GCA_026122265.1 Ammodytes dubius | reverse complement strand
GCACTTTTGCTCCAGTTTTTCATCGCCTGCTGAAACAATACTACACAAAAACTGTGTGTCCAAGGGGGACATTATGGAGCCAAAAAGGGGAGGCATGCCTGACGACAATGCGGACGGGGCCCCATTTCAACCGGGAACAGCAATGGGGCCCGGGTTTCCGTGAGCGCACCCCGCTGCAGCAGTCTCTGCTCCCATTCTCTGGGGGCAGCTGTAGGGGGCCCAAAGATTACCTTTAAAAAATTCATTATTTGTACAAAAACAAAAATTTAACATAAAATAGAATAGACGGGAAAATTTGTAATTTGTGGATATGTTGTTCCCGTTGGGCCACCTGTTGACTAATAACTGTAAAAAAATTTTCCACCCAAATTTAAATTTGTTATTTATAAAAAGTAATATTTTAAAAATAATTGTATATATGTGTTTATATTTGAAAAGTTATTTTTGGGTTATTAATACATTTATTTTTTCTTCATGAAAATCTGGTGTGGTTTTAAATTTAAATTTTTGCTATATTTATTTTCTCTTTTCACTTTTTAAAGACATTTGGCAAAATTTAAAACTTTTGGGACCTTCCCATAGGGGGCCCCCAATGAATGATACTGTTTAATTAAAGTTTAATTTAATACTATTTAAAATGAATATGGCTTAAGCCCCTTTGACTACCTTAAAAAATAAACCAAATAAAAAAATCCCCAAAAACATTTTAATAACCCTTTCCCACACCTTCTGAAAAATTTTTTTCACACCCCCCAAAATTCCCTGATCATTAATTTCATTCACATCCTATCTACAATTTTTGCAAGAAGAGCTACAGCCTCTCCCCTCGCTCCTCTCTCACTCCCCCTCTCCCGCCCCGCAACAGGGCCTCAAGAAAATCGGGGACGGGGTTTCTGTCCTCTGCCTCTTAGCGGGCCCCCTTGGCCCTGCCCTCCTCTCTTCTCTCCTGCTCTGCTGCAGGCCCGGGGGAACGCCTCGGGTCTCAGGGGAAAGGGCACTGCAGCAGGGGTGGACTTTCCCCCAGGCGAGGCAACAAGGACAGGAGGCTAATGGATGGCCTCCCCACCAAGTGCCTCATCCAATTTAGGGGAAACCATCTCCAGTACGCGCAGTGTCCTCACCTGATAATGATAAAAAATGTGCAAAGGGCTGACACAAATCATACCTTGTAGGTATTTTTTAAGTTCTCCCACTTTTTTCCTGCCCTGGTCGGGGTTATGGCTCCCTCGAGGCCCATTTCTTTGAGGACAACTCAAGGTAACACAATCAAATGATTACTTACATTTGCAATCATCAACTTAATTGTTGAATAAAATTATTACATAGTAATAGCTTATATATTATATAAGTTTATTACACATAATTTATTAGCAATAGGCTTGTTATTGTTTCCCTATAAATTGTTTATTTACAGATTATGATGGGAGTGATGAAACTGGTAATCTGAGTTTACGGCTATCTAGCATTATATTTGACAGAAGTATAACATTCAATAAGGAACAAAACTTAATCACTAAAATATGTTATAGATCTTACTCCCATCCGGCGTTTCGCTTCCCGGAGAAAACACGGTCGTGCTTAATCCTCATTTGAATGAGGTTCCCCACATCCTCCTCAGTCCCTTGGAACAATGAAACAAGGAAAACGTTATTTTTTAAAATTTTAATGCTGATTAGGAAAATAAGAAAAAAGTACATTTTGCTTAAGTATGAGGTGTATGCTCACACTGTAACGTTTGCAATGTCACGTTAGAAATGAAAACAAAGAAGCCACACTCATTAAATGTATCCGTGTATTTTCCGTTCAATCCATATCCGTTTGGAAATCAAAACACGAAAAAAAACAGTTTGATTTCACGTTTTAATTATTTTTTTCATTATTTATTTTTTAAAACGGACTGTGTAATTCAAAATATGCCTGTAAAATATGTATACACAATTCAATTAATAACCTTGAACATAGTCCAATATGATCTAGAGAAGTTTTTTCTTTCCTCGTCTCACAAAGACACACACACACCCCACGTACATCTTATCGGAGGAAATTGGCATGACACCGGAACATCAACATTTAGGCCATTAACATACTCATACATGATATCCTGGTAATGAATTGTGTTTAAGAAGAGTGATGGGTGTGTTCTTGGTATAGTATATAATGTAGATGAAAGGTTGATTATTAAAGATCTCCTATTATACTACTTTTCTGGTCTTTATTTCTTGTTAACTGCTATAGAGCAACCTGACACGAATCACATCACAAAAAACTATGTAGATTTTCGGGAAACGCTTCCTCTCATCTGGGCGATTCAGCAGTCTCTGTCCACACTCGGCTTTGTGCTTCTCCGCCCCCTCCCCCCCCCTGCAAACCCAGTCCGTTGTGATTGGATACCTTTCTTCCGGAACAATTTCAGCAGCGCGCGGGCAGATTTGAGAGCAGGAATGTGGGGGCATGGCCGGAGCGCACCAGGAGCTTGTCTGAGCAGCAGGTTGCATCATTACCTTACATGGAAACATCCGAATTTCGTGACGACAAGAATATCAGGAAATTCTGAACCGATTTGAACACGTGATTTCTCGACCGGCTGCCCTGAACAATTAACCATGAAAACCTTTTCTAGTAGACCTAGGAAATACACCTTTAAAACCGAGATTTAAGGGGGCGTCCTTAGCTCAGTTGGTAGGGCGTCCCCCCATGGGCCTCGGCCAGCAGCGGACCCATGTTCGAATCAAGCCCGCGGTCGTTTTCTGCATGTCACTCCCCTCTCTGCCCCATTTCAGCTCTGTCTCTACACTATCAATAAAGCATAAAAAATGCCGAAAAAAATTCTTAAAAACGAGATTTAGCATAATATGTCCCCTTTAATGCATTTAGACATGGTCAAGACAATGTACTGAAGTCAAACAGAGCAACAGAATAGGGAAGAAAGGGGGTTTAGGTGACTTTGAAGGGATCATCCCTATGTTCCCCGGGTCCTATGTTCCCCGCTTTGTATGTGACCGGGGAACATAGGACCACAGGGTTCTCAACTTTTGGAAATTGTTTAGAGTGAGACAGAAGCGGATTCCCCATGCGAGCGCGCGAAATTTTATTGTGTGTTTATTTATTAATTTAAAGCATAATAATGGTTTTTAACACAAGTTCAGTTCAATATAATTTCTTTGTTTTAGTTAAAATATAGCCTATTGTAGTCATTTTATGATGAAAGTAAAACTGGATTAATACCAAATGCCAGACTAGTGAGATGGGTGTAGGCCTAGGGTAGTTCTTCGGGGTAGTTATTTCAGTAAAACTCTTAGTTCAGTTCAGCAAATATGGATACTGGATATTACTGATGCTCGCTGTCGCTTCGAGTGGCAGATTTTGAGGCCTTCAGGATAGGGGTTTTCTGGCTCCCACTTGAAGCACTGTGGCTCCACACCAGCCATTTAGACCATCATAATGGAGGACAATGTTCCTTCTAGGGCTAGTCTGTTTCTGGTGCTGGTGAAGACCAACCATGGAGAAGATTCTTTCGGTGTCCGCATTTGAATGTGGGAGCACTAAAACCAACTTGGCCCCTCAACTAGTAGGTGAAAAATCGAAAAGCAAGTGCAAAACAAAAGCATTATTAGCTATGTCTTATGGGCTTCATGAGGGGCCTCTAAGGCCCCCACACATACAGGAATAAACTTTCTACATGTAAATTATATACTGTTCATAAAAAGTAGCTTTCCACCCTGTATCTGTTGCAATGGGCCCCTCCATCATATAACATGGGTCTGCAGACCAATCTTCTGAAATGTTTTTACAGTTGCAGAGTAAAGAGTGCTGCCTGTTTAAGAAAAATAATGTTCCTTCTGCAGCTCAAGATTTGATTTAAATCTAAATTTTCCAGATTGATTTTTCAGATTGATGCATTTTACTTTAAAACTGTACCAATTTTCCTCCAGGGGGCATGCCCCCGGACCCCCCAACAAGGTACAGGATATCTCCCACAGTATCCCAAAATCCTGTGGGAAACACTGACTCCCTTAATATGTTTATGCCAGTAAATGTATGTATCTTTGCGGAAAAGTCAATGTAACTGACTGGATAGGGCGGGGGGCTTTAAGAGTCTGGGCCTATTATCTCAAAATCCGTCTATGAACCAACTAGTTTCCACAATCTTTTTTATTTTTGCGGGGAGCATGCACAAGCATTATTCATAGAAAAAAATAAAAAAATAAATGTGGGGGGCCCCACACAGGGTCTTGAAACGGGCCCCGAGATCGTTAGGACCGCCCCTGCCCCGTGCAGGCTGCACGCTTGACGTGTAGCCTGACGAAACGCTGCGCCTTCTCTCTGCCCGCTCGGCTCTCGCAGAATGCATTAGTGGGCGCAACAAACGCCACGGCCCGTGTGAAACGGCCTTAACTACTGAACGAAGGAAATCAAATTAGTTTTTCCCCAAAAAAACGAATGAGTTTTTCCCCAAAAAACGGGACAAATTGTGTCCCGGGAGAGATTTTTCTTTCATCGGGACAGCTGGTGAAAAAAGAGAACAATTTCGGGAAAAACGGGACGGGTGGCAACCATAGATAGTATAAATAAGGTGGCAACACTAGGTGATGGTGGTGAAGGCCAGGATTTATCGAAGCTATAGGCTATATATATAAAAAATTGTTTGGCAGAGTTATAATTTGCGTGAGAAATGCAAGGTGTGGCGTGGAGCGTGTGAATTGCCTGAAATGCGTGTGCAGGGTATCTGCAGGTTTCAGCATGTCAAATTTAAGACTTTTTAAGACCTTTTTAATACCACCTTGAATGAAATTTAAGACCTAAAACACAATACATATAGGCGATATTTGGGGGGGTCCAGCTGTATTACAACCCAAGTAGCTTGTGTGTCACTCAATGAGACTCATTCAAGTTTACTTTGTCTGTTTATTGAACATAATGATACTCATTTATATCAGAAGCTAGGAAGAAAGTAGCCTCTCTCAGGGTATCTGCACATTTTAAGACCTCTAATGAACACCAATACCTTGGCAACATAAATCTACTAACTACACTACAGTAGCCTATATGCTCTGTAGAGGTTTATTAAGTTTGAATATCAAATATTCAATGCACTAATTACAGAAAATTAAAAAAATTCAGCAGTCTGAATGAAGACAATGTCCCCCCGCATTTACCATCAAATAAATATAAGATCACTGTAAAGGCAACGTGAAAACCCATCATTACCACCTTTTCAACCTATTATAGAGCTGTATCAATTGATTGACATTTTCTGATTAATCGAGTCACAAGAACAGTTTAATCAATAAAGAAAATGTGTTAGCTGCAGCATGCAGTATTAGAATGAAATAGAAAAATCTATTTAAAAATTGGTTCCACAGGTGAATGTTTTTGCACTTTCAAAATCGGGAAATAGGCTACTGTAAAGTAGGCATAGCATAGGCTACTGTATAGGCTACAGGTTTGCATAACTGGGGGATGCCCACGGGACCTGCGGTAATTTGCGAAATGTTTTATTTTCTTCATTTTGTTGCAGGCAGCCAGGTTAATAAACTGCGGGTATTAGGGTTGTACCGAATGGTGATGGAAATGTAGGCTACTGTCTGCGATTGACGGGACGATCGTCAATAGTTCTTAACTAGCCGTCAGAGAGGGAGGGCAGAGTGGAGAGAAATAAAGCGACAGAGAGAGAGAAGCAGAGACTCGCGTCTCACTCTGTGAGCTCACAGCAAAGCGACCTGAATGCGACCGTCTGATGAGCAGCTATTAATTAATAAATATAGATAAATAAATAAAAATACTAAACACAATCAATCTGTTTGTTTCTGTGTGATTTGCGTTTGGGTCAGTACCTACATCGCCAGCGGGCGGGTGGTTGCACACCTACGGAGTAGCGGCAGTGTGTGGTCGCGGGGTGAATAAAACCAGCCATGATATTTGTCGTCCTCCCTCCACCTCACTGAATTTATAAAAGCTGGGCATGCATTTCGCTGGGTCGTTCTCCCCTTTCTTGCTTTAACATGACCGACTTCAAATTCGGAGGCAGGGGACACACATTCTTCTTCTATGTTACGTTTATATGCGGATCACAGCCACACACGGCCGTACTGCCTCTAGTGTCAGACTTTTATATCAGCCGTTAGTTAGAAAGTAGCTCCTTCTCGGAAAGTCGCGGAAGAAAAAAATATATATAGGCTAACAATGAATAGTCCTGCCCCGACAAATTTAAGACCTTTGAGTAATGGATTTAAGACCAGCATATCACATTTTTAATGAATTTAAGACTTTTTAAGGCCTTAAATTTAGAAAAATGAATTTAAGACTTTTTAAGACTCCGCGGACACCCTGGTGTGTCTCACTCTCATTGCGTGAGGGTTGAGAACCCTGGGACCCTTTTTGGCACATTGGCAGGGATGCTAGCTGCTTCCCGACCATAACACACCAGCCAATGTTAAACCGTTATAACGTTTTCAATAATGTATGCATTTAAAATCACACACGATTAGGGGTGTACATGTGTAACCGTTTAGGAAAAATCAATAAACGAAAACCGTTTTTTAAATAAATCTTAAAATTCAAAATTTTCTTTTTTTCAAAGTTTTTAAATATGTTCTGGAGACACACATTTATTGATTTTACCTCACTAGTAGGCCTAAACTAATTGGGGATGATAAAAGCTAGTCTGCCAAATCGGTCTGTCCCTCGGCGAGTGTGTGTCTGTGTGAGTGTGTGTATCGGCGCACACACACACACGGGGAGTCGCCGTGCCGGTGCTCGACTCACAGCCACGGAAGAGTGATGAAAGATAACCTAAAGATTAAAGTTACTCGGTTGACATGAACTAAGCTCGTAAGTAGCCCGAACTTTATAACACCTGTTCAACCTGCATGAACGTGGACATGTAGAAAGCGATAGGCTATATTAATCAGGAAATTAATGAAGCGCGATAATGACGGCGCACATGTCAGGCGAACGTGTGTTTGTGTTTGTGTTTGTGCCATGGACCTATTATAAGAGGTGTGTAAACGAGCGTAGTTCATTTCAACTGTGTGTTTACAGGCGAACGAACGCGTATGTGTGTGTGTGTGTGTGTGCGCGCGCCTACAGGACGGCGGGCGCACAAAGACAATGACGTCACGGTTAACCGTGTACACGAAAAAAATTCCGTCGTGTACACGGTTAGACATTTTTGTAAACGTTCACACCCCTACACACGATACAACAAAATGTTTATAGTCGTAAAGTATCCAGTTTAGATGGTATTATCGGTCTCTGTCTGACAGCTGTGAGGAGCTTGGTCAGATTCACGTAACTTCACTTGTGCATCGAATAATAACAAACAAACAAACAAATTAACGTCAACGATATGTATGCTCTATGGAGAGCCAGCAGGGATGTCCTGCTATTTAGGGATAATAATGTTACAGCATTGGTTAATTTGAGATCTCTACAATGATATTTCCGTGTTCGTGTCATGCAGGGACTCCAGATGAGACTAGAAAACTCATCCGGTTCCGTGCCGAAAATGAGCAGCGTTTTTCTCCGCTCAAAGAGTGCAGCTAGATCACTTTGGGAGTGAGTAATTTGTTTGAAGGTTACCTGATAGCATACACATGTCTGGGTGTTTTTTTGTTGTTGTTCACAATCATTACCCTGCATATGTGTTATGATACAGGACATTGATCAAATAACTTGGCCTGGAGGGCAAACTAAATCCCCAACAGGCCTCCAAAAAATGGGAGAATAATAAAAAAAAATACAAGGTAAGCAGAGAGCAGTGTGGTTGTAGTTAAGGAGATGTATATCACACTTTTTAGTGCGGTTTAGTGAGGCTATACATAATATTAACATAACATAAGTGTTATTATTGCAACACCTATCATACAAGAAATACAGCCAAAAGCTATACACAAGTAAACTGTTAAATTATTAGATTTTCTGAGTTATAACATAATTAATTTCCATGTGTTTCTGTATGGTTATAGCAGGAACTGAAAACTCCCAGAACAGGGTCTGGGACAGATACTGGGGAGGTCACTGCTGCCACATGGCAGTATTTTGAAGACATGAATGGGGTGTTGGGTGCCAGGCCATCAATTGACCCTCCTGTTGTGGTGGCATCTTTTGGGGAATCTGGGGATCCAATTATTCTTCTCATGGTGAGATTTATAGATGATCTACGGTCATATTATTCACATATTACCTAGTTCTGGAATATAATTCCTTCTCAATTGTTTTTGATCTTTCAGGAGATTGTGGAGCCCACCACTTCGGACACATCTGATTCCTCCTTTGTGTCAGCTGCCAGTGCCACCCCAACCCCTCCAGTGAAAAAGAGGAAGAGGAGTGTCTTTGATTTCCTTGAAGCGGAGGGCGTTAAGGAGCAAAAGCGCCATGAGGAGAGTGAGGACAAAACAGAAAGGTTCTTGGCTCTGTTCGAGAAATTAATTTTTACTTTTTGTGTTTACATTTTCATTGCACTATTATGTTGTCCTAATGTTATTTTAAGAGTATATAAATTCAAATATTTGTTAGGCAACAAGAATGGAGTAGGACTACCACTGCAAATACGTTTTTTTAAATAGTTTCAAATAACATATATACATACACAAAATTATTTATAAGCTTTACAGGGCTTAAACACCTGAAATTAGAGCAGCTATTCTGTCCCTTGTGGCATTCTTGGAGCTCTCATTTGCAGCAAGTGCCACATCCTCATCAACCAACAAACTGTACTGCAAAATATTAGTTTGAAAAGATTTGTATTACAAAAATTAAAAAAACAATGATGGTCGAAAAACAATTACACATCTGGCAAATAAATAAATGGGTTTCCAAACTGTGTAGCACCTTTGCAAATTATTAGTTTGAAAAGATTTAAATTACAAAAATTACCAATAAAAATGATTTGAATGACATAAAATATACAAATATTAAGGTCGGAAAACAATTACACACCTGGCAAATAAATAAATGGGTTTCCAAACTGTGTAGCACCTTTGCAAATAAAAGATTTAAATTACAAAAATTACCAATAAAAATGATTTGAATTACATAAAATATACAAATATTAAGGTCAAAAAACAATTACACATCTGGCAAATAAATAAATGGGTTTCCAAACTGTGTATAGCACCTATCATCAACAACAATAACAACAATTTACAGGTAGCTGGTGACCAAGGCAGCCAGTCTGTCCCTTGTGGCATTCCCTGATCGCTCCTCATCCGCAAGGGCCTCGCGGGGAACCTGGGGGTCGAGGATATCAACTGTGTCCTCATCTGGCTCGAGTATGTCCCCGTTATCGAGGCACACATTGTGCAAAAAGGCACACGAGGCAATCACCAGTGGTGCAAATGTGGGATTCACCTCTAATGCTTTAAACAATGTTGACCGCCATCTGGTTTTCATGATTCCAAAAGCTCTTTCTATTACACTTCGACCCCTTGATTGAAAATAATTAAAACGCTCCTGTATTTGTCCATTGATTGGTTCTTTGTAAGGTGTGATGATGCTCACTGGTGTCTCCAAACAGGGGTAGCCACTGTCACCAAGGAGGAGGTAACCGGGAGGAGGGTAGCATCTTGATCTAAAGAAGCTGCTGTTCTTCATGACACTTGTGTTGTGCACTGAACCAGGGTATCCGACAAAGATGTCCAGGAACCTGGTTTTTGAATCACAGATGGCCTGCATGTTTATGGAATAAAACCCCTTGTAGTTCAGGTAGTCGATACGATTATGTGCAGGGGGTTTAATTCTGATGTTTTAGGGAAATATATGGCTCTTTTCATGTTGCGCCAAATCCTCTGTGCCACTTTGTGGAGTCCATGAGCCAGCCAATAGACGTACACCAGGACCTCAATGGTGTTGCCCCAGCCATGGTCCTGTTCCCTCATCAGGAGCCTTTGCAGACCGTTCATTGCTCTTCTGCTCAGGCGAAAGTCCTGCTTGAGCTCTGCCTCCACATTGAACCAGATCCTCAGGATCGGCACATTTTGATTGATCCTTGTGTAATTTGTAGGACCAGTCTGTAAGAGTAAATAACACAAAACATTAATCTCAATCGAAAGGATTTTTACAAGTTACAACAACAAATTTTTTTTAACGGCACATTTCATTGGGCACATACACATTAATTACTTCCTGTGTATTGCGTGTGTAGGTGTTTGTGTGCTGTTTGTCCTTTTAACATTTAACTTGATTCTTCTTTTCAGCCCCAGCCTTGTCTTTCGCAAGTTTGATATGTAAATAAGAATACTGTATATTCTAATTACTTGCCTGTTTAAAGATAGAGTAAGCGGTTTATTTGTGTTAATATATGTGTTATATCACTCCATATTCCTACAGCAATCACTTCAACAGAGTGCAGACGTCATATCACAGGTCTTTGCATTAATAGCCTAATTAAAATGTTGTAGTATTCCGATTTTTTTTCCAATCAGGAGAGAGAACGCTACAAACCGTCACTCGTCTCACTCATATATACTATATACACTCCATGGTCTCACTGCCGGTGCACGCCAGAGCAACAGATGGGTGAATGTGTATGCGCCTACAATGGCGGAGCAGGTAAAAATCCTTCCCAATGTCTGTTTTGATGGTTTTTATCATGTTTTATCCGCTTACTCAGCCTTTAAATAAAGATAAATAAAAAAAATCTGTGCAAGTCTGAATTTGTCATTATACAATGTATTTTGTTATACCTTCAGAATTTTAACAACTTTATTATACACAGTGTATTATATACAGCTCTGGAAATAAATTAAGAGACCACTCCAAATGTTCAGTGTCTCTTGTTTTACTATGTATAGGCATATGTTTCAGTAGAATGAACATTATGGTTTTATAATTTACACTACTGACAACATTTCTACCTAATTCCAATAAATTTGTTGTCATTAAGATCATTTTCAATAAGTTATGTAGAGATGAAGATTTAAGAAAATTCCAGGCTGGTCTCTTAATTTCTTCCCGAGCTGTATATATTATTGTAGGGACCGCCCCTTCCCCACAATGCCTAAAGCTGGTTTTGTTATTTTGTCGTTCAGACCGTGAGTGAGGGATCTGTCTCATTTCAATAGACTACTACAGCAGTAATGTATACGATATGTCAAAAAGTAAAACGTGAGGTGGCCTAATATACAAACCAAATCAACTCAAGACCAACGTCTGAATTTCGGGTGTTTGTCAACCGCAAATTGTTGGCTAGCTAGACGCTAATGATACAGGATGAAAGTTAAAACATCTTAAAAGATCTGAACTTACTGCAAATTGGCTCACCATTACAGCCATACGGTGAACACTTCTTCTCCTAATACCCCTCAGTTTGGAGGAAATTAGGTGCGAAAAAATGAACATCGCCCAAGAAAGAGCGACAACGGTGGCGGAAGACGGCATAGTTATGCGTTTGAAAAACTTTTAATACGTTAAAAGCGATTTAAAACAGTTTAATCGCCGGTATAAACCATGGTATAAACACGTCGCGCTGCTTACGTAGTACTGACGTAGTAAAGCAACCGGAAATTATTGATGCCGTATCGAGGGCGAAGGGGTGTCCCATTTCATAGGGGTAGATTTTCCTCCCTACCCCTTCACACTCTGTTTGGAGGGCCAAGGGGTAGGGGTAGGGGTATGGGTGAAAATGAGAAATGGGATTGGGCCTAAGCCTGCGGTTGCATCTCTAAGCACAGTTTGCAATTTATTTTCAGCACCAACTGCAGCTGCAGAAGAAGAATAGAAAAATCACAATAAATGTGTCGATTCATCTGACACTAATTACTCAGATAAAATAAAAACTCTTAGAAAATACACAAAGTAACGGTCCTAACCTCTCTCTCTCATTATATTGTTTGTTTAAATGTAGGCCCTATTTATAACTTTAGACTGGATGCTGCTTAGAATGAATTATTAAACTGTATATAATATGTCCTTGTTTTGCCATGGCTGTGGCTTTTCTGCTCGCTTGTCCGAACAAGAACCCAACTACCTTCACTGGAAAGAAACATAAATCGTTAAAGGCCTACTTCACCGGTTTGAATATGAAGGTGTATTGAATTCTGAGATCTTATGTAGTATAAATGTGCGAAAAAAATTAAAATCGGTTCATCCTAGCCTGAGAAAAGGCAGAAAGAGTGTTTTTTTTAACCCTATATTTCTCCTTCTCGTGACATCACAGAAAGAGCTGACTTGTGGGTATCTGTGGATATAAAGTTTTTGACTGTCAGACTTTCGGTGCGGAAGTTATAGCCCAAAACGCCTTTTCCTTTGTTGTAGCGCCACCTAGTGGCCGGGATGTCTGAATGTTTTTGTCTGCGTACGGGGTACGGACCTGGATATGCCCTGGAAGTGGCATGTCCCAAACCTTTACGGTTTGGGCTGCAGCACCACTTTTACGCAGAGAAAAAAAAAAATAATAATAACTAGAACTGCAAGCAGTTGTGAACGGGGGCCAAGCCTCCCACGCGACTCGGGATCGGGCGTCGTCGTCCGCGGCGCCGGCCCCTCGCTTCACGGAATCCGGGGATGTAAAGTTTTTGAATGTGCGATGTTCGGTGTGGGAGTTATAGCCCCACACGCGTTTTCTTTGCTTTTTGTGGTTTTGGCGCCCCCTATGGATGACATTCGCAAAACTGTGTTATATAGAAAGATGCGGCTCAATGTACCGAACAAGAGGATGTCAAGTTTTTGAATGTGCGATGTTCGGTTGGGGAGTTATAGCAAAATCAAATTGTCAACCTCTCCATTGTAAAGACACTTTTTGAATTTTCCCGCCAAAACATATCGAAACAGGAAGTAAAAGTGAAAAACTAATTTGTTTAATAAATCCGGCATACATAGGAATTTCTTGGCCATATTTTTCGTATAGACTCAGGTACGCCCCATGATAGTGTCCCTTGAGTTTCAAGAAAATCCCTTTATTTTATTTTTTTTAAGGGATTTGCGCGAATGTTTGAAGCGCTACCGTTTGGTCTTCCGATGGTCGTAGAAAAATTATTTCACCTTCCTTTGCTCGTGGGAGTCGGGAGAGCATAATGCTTTTGGTTTCGTCCAAATCGTGAGAAAACTGTAGGAGGAGTATGTTTTGGTGACTGACACAGTTTTTGCGATGTAGCAAAAAATCTATATATACGCAAATGGGCGTGGCCTATCTCAAAAGATGCAGCTGACTTGTGGGCATCTGTGGATATAAGGTTTTTGACTGTCGGACTTTCGGTGCGGAAGTTATAGCCCAAAACGCCTTTTCCTTTGTTGTAGCGCCACCTAGTGGCTGACATGTCTGAATTTTTGTGTCTGCGTACGTACCATGGACCTGGATGAGCCATACAAGTGGCATGTCCCAACCCTTTACGGTTTGGGCTGCAGCACCACTTTTACGCATGGAAGAATAATAATAAAGAATAATCCCAGCAAGATCAATAGGGTTCCCTGCCCAGCAGGGCTATGGAACCGCGTTGCTCTGCAAAACGCGGTCCCTTGCCCTTCTCGGGCTTGGCCCCCTAATAACTAGAACTGCAAGCAGTTGTGAACGGGGGCCAAGCCTCCCGCGCGACTCGGGATCGGGCGTCGTCGTCCGCGGCGCCGGCCCCTCGCTTCACGGAATCCGGGGATGTAAAGTTTTTGAATGTGGGATGTTCGGTGTGGAAGTTATAGCCCCAAACGCGTTTTCTTTGCTTTTTGTGGTTTTGGTGCCCCCTATGGATGACATTCGCAAAACTGTGTTTAATAGAAAGATGCAGCTCAATGTACCGAACAAGTGGATGTTAAATTTTTCAATGTGCGATGTTTGGTTGGGGAGTTATGAGCAAAATGAAATTGTGAACCTCTCCATTGTAAAGACACTTTTTTGAATTTTCCCATTTTCCCGCCGAAAGACTTAGGAAATGGCGAAAAGAGGCAAAAAAATTGAAAAACTCTTTTTTTTTAAAAGTCCGGCATACATTGGAATTTCTTGGCCATATTTTTTTTATAGACTCAGGTATGCCCCATGATAGTCTCCCTTGAGTTTCAAGAAAATCCCTTGTTTTTGTTTTTTTTAACGGATTTTCGCAAATCTTTAAAGCGCTACCGTTTGGTCTTCCGATGGTCGTAGAGAAATTATTTGACCAACTTTTACTCGTGGGAGTTGGTAGAGCATAATGCTTTTGGTTTCGTCCAAATCGGGCGAAAACTGTAGGAGGAGTATGTTTTGGTGACTGACACAGTTTTTGCGATGTAGCAAAAAATCTATCCTATCGCAAATGGGCGTGGCCTATCTCAAAAGATGCAACTGACTTGTGGGCATCTGTGGATATAAAGTTTTTGATTGTCGGACTTTCGGTGCGGAAGTTATAGCCCAAAACGCCTTTTCCTTTGTTGTAGCGCCACCTAGTGGCCGGGATGTCTGAATTTTTTTGTCTGCGTACCAGGCACGGACCTAGCCTGGTGCTACCAGACCATCGTACTTCATTTCATTTGTACAGAAGGTCTGGCAGTGCTGTAATTGGCAAACGTTCACTCACTTGGAGGCGGGTGTCTGTCGAAGTTTAAAACTATTGGATCTGCCCAGTGCCACTCTGGATTAGCCAACCAATCGCATCACGTTTGGTCGTCACGTGTGTCATGAGCCGGCTTTTGACGGTGCGTTCCAGTTGGACAGGAAACTCGGAAATTTCCGACTTCACTACATATTGTAGTCTATGAATCTACCGGTACCTGGCAACAGTAACTTGTTAGAGCCTAACGTTTAGTTATTTGGACGAGAAAGGTTTTAGGCGTCCATACTTTCGCGAGCAGATGCACTGGAACACAGACAGGTCGGAACTCGGAACTACCAAGTCAGAAATCTCCTTCTTCCGAGTATAAAGGAACGCAGCATTCAACTGAAACTGGAGCGCGACTTCGACAGCATCGTTCTCAGCCACTCGCTCTGTTCGCTGATTGGATACTCAGAAATCTGAGTCGAGCAGGATCCCACTGATACACCCCATCACCAGACTGACTACTGAAGGGAAAATGAAATTTGGCCGGAAGTAGGAGGGCGGGCGGAGCCAGGCTAGCACGGACCTGGATGAGCCCTGCAAGTGGCATGTGCCAACCCTTTACGGTTTGGGCTGCAGCACCACTTTTACAGGTGGAAGAATAATAACTAGAACTGCAAGCAGTTGTGGACGGGGGCCAAGCCGTCCCGTGCGACTCGGGATCGGGCGTCGTCGTGCGCGGCGCCGGCCCCTCGCTTCACGGAATCCGGAGACGTGAAGTTTTTGAATGTGGGATGTTCGGTTTGTGAGTTGTAGACCGAAAGGTGTGTGTTTTGGTGACTGACACAGTTTTTGCGATGTAGTGAAAAAAATTCCCACCCGCAAATGGGCGTGGCCTATCCCAAAAGATGCAGCTGACTTGTGGGCATCTGTGGATATAAAGGTTTTGACTGTGGGATGTTCGGTGTGGAAGTTATAGCCCCAAACGCGTTTTCTTTGCTTTTTGTGGTTTTGGCGCCCCCTATGGATGACATTCGCAAAACTGCGTTATATAGGAAGATGCAGCTCAATGTACCAAACAAGTGGATGTCACGTTTTTGAATGTGCGATGTTTGGTGGGGGAGTTATGAGCAAAATGAAATTGTCAACCTCTCCACTTATTTGAATTTTCCCGCCAAATAGTTTGAAACAGGAAGTGAAAGTGCAAAACTAATCTGTTTAATAAGTCCGGCATACATAGGAATTTCTTGGCCATATTTTTCGTATAGACTCAGGTATGCCCCATGATAGTCTCCCTTGAGTTTCAAGAAAATCCCTTTATTTTTATTTTTTTAAGGGATTTGCGCGAATGTTTGAAGCGCTACCGTTTGGTCTTCCGATGGTCGTAGAAAAATTATTTATCTTCTTTTTGCTCGTGGGAGTCGGTAGAGCATAATGCTTTTGGTTTCGTCCAAATCGGGCGAAAACTGTAGGAGGCGTATGTTTTGGTGACTGACACAGTTTTTGCGATGTAGCGAAAAATGTATATATACGCAAATGGGCGTGGCCTATCTCAAAAGATGCAGCTGACTTGTGGGCATCTGTGGATATAAAGTTTTTGACTGTCGGACTTTCGGTGCGGAAGTTATAGCCCAAAACGCCTTTTCCTTTGTTGTAGCGCCACCTAGTGGCCGGCATGTCTGAATTTTTTTGTATGCTGAATGACCACGGACCTGGATCTAGTCATGCAAGTGGCATGTCCCAAACCTTTACGGTTTGGGCTGCAGCACCACTTTAAAACATGGAAGAATAATAACTAGAACTGCAAGCAGTTGTGAACGGGGGCCAAGCCTCCCGCGCGACTCGGGATCGGGCGTCGTCGTCCGCGGTGCCGGCCCCTCGCTTCACGGTATCCGGGGATGTAAAGTTTTTGAATGTGCGATGTTCGGTGTGGGAGTTATAGCCCCAAACACGTTTTCTTTGCTTTTTGTGGTTTTGGCGCCCCCTATGGATGACATTGGCAAAACTACGTTAGATAGAAAGATGCAGCTCAATGTACCGAACAAGTGGATGTTAAATGTTTCAATGTGCGATGTTTGGTTGGGGAGTTATGAGCAAAATGAAATTGTGAACCTCTCCATTGTAAAGACACTTTTTTGAATTTTCCCATTTTCCCGCCGAAAGACTTAGGAAATGGCGATAAGAGGCAAAAAAATTGAAAAACTCTTTTTTTTAATAAGTCTGGCCCACATAGGAATTTCTTGGCCATATTGTTTTTATAGACTCAGGTATGCCCCATGATAGTCTCCCTTGAGTTTCAAGAAAATCCCTTTATTTTAATTTTTTTAAGGGATTTGCGCAAATGTTTGAAGCGCTACCGTTTGGTCTTCCGATGGTCGTAGAAAAATTATTTGACCTTCCTTTGCTCGTGGGAGTCGGTAGAGCATAATGCTTTTGGTTTCGTCCAAATCGTGAGAAAACTGTAGGAGGAGTATGTTTTGGTGACTGACACAGTTTTTGCGATGTAGCAAAAAATTTATATATACGCAAATGGGCGTGGCCTATCTCAAAAGATGCAGCTGACTTGTGGGCATCTGTGGATATAAAGTTTTTGACTGTCGGACTTCCGGTGCGGAAGTTATAGCCCAAAACGCCTTTTCCTTTGTTGTAGCGCCACCTAGTGGCTGGAATGTCTGAATTTTTTTGTCTGCGTACGTACCATGGACCTGGATAGGCCATGCAAGTGGCATGTCCCAACCCTTTACGGTTTGGGCTGCAGCTCCACTTTTACGCATGGAAGAATAATAAAGAACTAGAACTGCAAGCAGTTGTGGACGGGGGCCAAGCCGTCCCGCGCGACTCGGGATCGGGCGTTGTCGTCCGCGGCGCCGGCCCCTGGCTTCACGGAATCCGGGGATGTAAAGTTTTTGAATGTGGGATGTTCGGTTTGGGAGTTATAGACCGAAAGGTGTGTGTTTTGGTGACTGACACAGTTTTTGCGATGTAGCGATAGAAAATCCCACCCGCAAATGGGCGTGGCCTATCCCAAAAGATGCAGCTGACTTGTGGGCATCTGTGGATATAAAGTTTTTGACTGTGGGATGTTCGGTGTGGAAGTTATAGCCCCAAACGCCTTTCCTTTGCTTTTTGTGGTTTTGGCGCCCCCTATGGATGACATTTGCAAAACTGCGTTGGATAGAAAGATGCAGCTCAATGTACCAAACAAGTGGATGTCAAGTTTTCGAATGTGCGATGTTTGGTTGGGGAGTTAAGAGCAAAATCAAATTGTCAACCTCTCCACTGTTTTGAATTTTCCCGCCAAATAGTTCGAAACAGGAAGTGAAAGTGCAAAACTCATTTGTTGAATAAATCCGGCATACATAGGAATTTCTTGGCCATATTTTTTGTATAGACTCAGGTATGCCTGATGATAGTCTCCCTTGAGTTTCAAGAAAATCCCTTTTTTTTTTTTTTCTGGGGGATTTGCGCGAATGTTTGAAGCGCTACCGTTTGGTCTTCCGATGGTCGTAGAAAAATTATTTGGATAACTTTTGCTCGTGGGAGTCGGTAGAGCATAATGCTTTTGGTTTCGTCCAAATCAGGCAAAAACTGTAGGAGGAGTGTGTTTTGCTGACTGACACAGTTTTTGCGATGTAGCAAAAAATCTATATATACGCAAATGGGCGTGGCCTATCTCAGAAGATGCACCTGACTTGTGGGCATCTGTGGATATAAAGTTTTTGACTGTCGGACTTTCGGTGTGGAAGTTATAGCCCCAAACGCGTTGTCCTTTGCTGTAGCGCCACCTAGTGGTTGGCATGTCTGAATTTTTGTGTCTGCGTACACATCACGGACCTGGATAAGCCCGACAAGTGGCATGTCTTCACACTTTATGGTTTGGGCTGCAGCACCACTTTTAGGGGCACCAAATAATAATAATAATAAGCATAATAATTCCTACTAAATCAATAGGGTTCCCTGCCCCGCAGTGTCATGGAACCGCGATGCTCTGCATTCCGCGGTCCCTTGCCCTTCTCGGGCTTGGCCCCCTAATAAAGAATAATAATCCCAGCAAGATCAATAGGGTTCCCAGCCCTGCGGGCTGGGCACCGCGTTGCTCTGCAAAACGCGGTTCCCAGCCCTACTCGGGCTTGGCCCCCTAACTAGAACTGCAAGCAGTTGTGAACGGGGGCCAAGCCTCCCACGCGACTCGGGATCGGGCGTGGTCGTGCGCGGCGCCGGCCCCTCGCTTCACGGAATCCGGGAATGTAAAGTTTTTGAACGTGGGATGTTTGGTTCGGGAGTTATAGACCAAAAGGCAAAACAATCGCAGAAAAAGATGCTCAAGTGGATAAGGAGATGTATACTTTTTGTGTTTTTGGCGCCCCATTTTGGAGCAATTTAACGGAAATGCAGAACCAACCTGAGAACAATAGGACAAACACATGCGTGAAGTTTGGTGTTAGTAGGTGAAGGTCACAAACCAAATATACCTGTCAAGTCTGGTCAAAAGATGAAGCCTCAGCCAGCGTCAATGCGTAAACCAAATTGGTTTCACCTTCATCGTAGCGCCACCTGTAAGAAATAAATGACTGACTTTGCTTTACCAGAGCCCCGTTGGCCAGCATGTTTCCAGGTCCATCCAGACAGCGGCCTGGATGGGCCTGGAAACAACACTGTGGACACCTCTCACGACGTGGACGTGGGGTTGGATTTTGAGAGGCAAAACTGGGGAAAAAAACATGTTAGTAAGTAATAAGATATGATCAAAAGAAATGTATGAATTAGTAGTTTAAGTAATAAATATAATCTTACCTTTGGTCTTGTGCCGATTCATCACTGGCTGGAGAAGTTCATGTGATTGTTGCCATACAACCCATTTTCTTAATTTTAAAATTATGTTCTGTTTTTATTTACAGATTCCCACCAATGTCTCCATTGGGGTTTTTACTCTCGGCAGTAAAAAAAAATGCACAGTATTGACCAGTGCTTTGAGGACGGAAAAAGGAGGAGTGGATTGCCACTGGATCAAAGATAGCTAAAATGTACATGTACTACGATTTGAATATGTTCCATAAATTTGATTTAAGTAGAAAACAAAATGTCATGATTGATGGGAAAACCTTTATACATGATTTAAATATAGGAATAGTACACCACTAGCAGCCTAGATGGAATGCCAGGGAAATACATTCATGATAGCTGTAGTAATTAGACAGTATATTTAGTTTAACATGATCGAGATTAATATCTTTTACTACGATTTGACTATGTTCCATACATTTGATTAAAGCAGAAAAAAAAGTCATGATTGATGGGAAAACCTTTATACATGATTTAACTACGGAATAGTACACCACTAGCTGCCTAGTTGGAATGTCAGGGAAATACATTCATGATAGCTGTAGTAGGTCGACAGTATATTTAGTTTAACATGATCGGGATTAATGTCTTTTATGTAAACGTGGTCGATTAGTGTTGCATTATCCGTCGTCGGTGAAGTAACTATTTGGATGTAACCGTGCTGCTGCATAAAGTTTTCCACAGATTTGGAAACTAGAGCATTGTCATTGAAATCCCCCATTATTATTTTACCCCCTGAAAGTTTATCCAATTGGTTGACCACAGACGCAAGGTTATTTTTGAACAAGCCTATGTTGTAAGATGGCGGTCTGTACAGGACGATAACATTGTAATTTGTAGGCCGAACATTAAAAATAATGGCTTCTAAATCAAGACACGGCACATCTAGAACGTCACAAATGATGTGGTCTTTGTGATAGAATCCGACTCCACCATGCTGTCCTGTTGCTAAATTGTGGAACATCTCCGTGTTACTGTATGAATTGGATCTTACTTTATGATGAAATGTCCAACCAGGCATTGCAATGTTCTTAACTGGTGTGTCATGTTGCAGCCATGTTTCTGTAAGGCCAATGATGTCTGCATCCAAAACTCTGTTATCATGTTTAAAGTCTTCTATGTGTTCATTTAACCCTTGAATGTTGTGCAAGCAAACTTTGAGAGTCAGACCTGTTTGAGCTAATGGAGCCTGAATAAATGTTTCCATTTTATCTATGGAGTCTTTAATGTCATCTCTCGAATATATTGCAGTGGCTTTAAAATCTGAAATAATGAGATTTTCTAAGGAGGTTACTCTTTACTCACGGCTCCATTGCGATTATCTGTGAAAGTCCACGGGCGGGAAAAAGGGAAACCAGTCCTCTTCACCAGAGGAAGGTGTAGCATCCAGCGTGGCAACACCCGCTATCTGGCCTTGGAGGTCCACGGCAGGTCCAGTGGCCTCGTTGTGTGGGCTGGCTAATGGCTACTCCTTGCAGCTAGCTGGACTAACTAACTGCTTGATGCAACATCGAGTCACGTCCGTGCTGAACGAAACCATTCAACACCCACTATGCAGGAACACTAGCAGCTTTTAGGGCTGATATGCCTGTCACTACACGATATGAGGACCGCATGCGCAGAACTGCCGCCATCTTGGAAAGCCCGCAGTCGCCTAGGCAACGCACGTCAGCGTCCTCACCCCCGCCCCCTCCTAAAGTTCCCCGTGAGCACAAACACACACACAAAGTCCGTGGGTTAGCGGCCCCGTAACTGAATTTAATTCCAACACGTAATCAGTAGCATGATTAACTGCTCTATCTTCATAACAAACTAAATGTTATGAAAATCGGCTCAGAATTGAGCGAGTTACAATCTGTTACAGTGCAGTTTGTGGCTCTCCAAAACACTCCGAGCTAAGCGGGCTGTCAATGATTGCGGCCATTTTGCGCACCACATATCGTGCAGGCTCCTCAGATCGTGTAGTGACAATGCCATCAACTTTAAATAACTACAACTGACTATATAGAAACGTGAGTTACTTTTTCCTCGTCTTTTTCCCTCTCACCAACACAGCCCGAGCGCCGTCTTCTGTCCTCCGATTTATTCACCAACACTCCCACAACAACCCACAAACCTGTTGTTGCACCCCCTGGTGCCTGGAAGGCCACATTGTAGGTAAATTAATGAAAGGATATACATAATACACGAATAATAACTTATACAATCTTTCAAACATTTACGAAAAATAATAAACTGGTATATAACTGATATACCAATATAATAATTCTCGACTGGGTTACATTAAGGTTATATTTTGCTAACAGGCTGATTATAAATCTACCAAATTTACGAGTTATTTCCTCAACTTGAAATTAGCAACAAAATGCACAACAAATGGTACAGGTGTACCCGCAAGAGATTAGAAGTGGGGAGGATTTTCTTTAAAATTTGAGAGTGTATGAATTTTTTTTCAAGAATATGCAAATACAAAGGTAAAATCCTTTCTCAAAGCAATACAATATAAGAAAAAAAGGACAGTGCGCTCTTAGATTCTATATAAGTCAGAAGAACTACTAACAAGAGCAAAAAAATCCATTTGGTAATGATGAAAAGAAGACGATAGATATTAAAACACAAAGAAAATTTATTCGAACAAAGAACAATATTAACAAAAGTATACAAAAAACAAAGCATTAGAAAAAAAAACAGAAGCTACAGTGGCCTTCTAGAACAAGTACTAACAAAATATAAATAAAATAAAAAAATTAAAGAACGGAACACAAGAACCACAAAAACATTGAGTGAAAGAGAGAGTGAGTAAGTGAGTGTGTGAGAGAGCGAGGGAGTGAGTGAGTGAGTGATGTAGACAGCGAGTGAGTGAGTGGGTGAGTGAGAGAGTGAGAGAGTGAGTGAGCGAGTGGGTGAGTGAAAGAGAGAGTTAGAGAGAGAGTGAGTGAGTGAGTGAGTGAGTGAGTGAGTGAGTGAGTGAGTGAGTGAGTGAGTGAGTGAGAGAGTGAGTGAGTGAAAGAGTGAGTGAGAGAGTGGGTGTGTGCGAGAGTGTAAGAATGAGTGAGAGTATGTATATGACTTGCTAAGGCGTAGAGGGGGAAGCGGGGGCAGATGAGGTGGAGGGCAGCAGGCAGCGCGGTGGGGTCATCTGTTCCTCATCGAGGAGCAGGGGTGACATCTGAGGCTCGCCACGGAAAGGGTCTAGGTAGGCTATTAGCTCCTCGTCTTGAATCTCCCATGTTGGGGATAACAAGGGGGACATGCAGTCTTCAATAAATGTCTGGCAGGCAGCATCCACACCGACAGCCGTGGTCATTGAAGCTGTAGACACAGTAACCACGGCTGTCTGTGTTCTAACGTGCTGATTATCTGGGAACACAAAAAAGAAGAAATGAATGCCCTTCATTCATAGCAAGAGAAAACAGGGAAAATGCTGACTCTTTGGTCGAATATACATACCGTACTTTTCGGACTACAAGCCGCGACTTTTTCCCCGTTTTTCGACCCTGTTATTACACAGCACAGTATATGTTCTGTAGCTACTAGGGATGGGCGTTAGTAATCGAGTACTCGAGTACTCCTCGTTTCAAATGATCTCGATTGGTGGATGAGGAAAATCGTTTTTTGTTTTTTTAGTGTTTGTAGCCTTTAGGCTGCCCGGCGGGCCGCCCCTATTTTAAAATGTTATATACGTGTACAAAACGGCACAAAACGGATAAAATAAAGTTTAACTAAATTAAATATTTTGATCCAAGTTAAATAAACTAAGCGTTGTGTCAAACAGCAACCGCAAATAACTGCCACCTCCGTGCAGCGCAGCCAGTGTGTGGTCTCCACAGCACCGCGGAGCTGAATGCGGTGCTGGAAAACTTGGATAGTCACGTAAAGAAGCCAGGCTGACTTCGGGCACATTCGAGCAAGCGACAGTTAAGAAGCCTTTATTATGCAATATAGGATTGAGATTCAAAAGCCGACCGGTGTAACGGTCCGTTAACGAGGTATTAGTCGCGGTAATTAGTCACGGACACGGAGTGAGCATACGCGGTTGGATATAGCCTACAACTAGGCCTACTACTTCTACTGCTTTGGTGAGTTATTTAGCCTATCTATGTGTTTAAATTGTAGGACAATCATTTTATTGTATGCTGCCCTTCTTATTTTAAATGGTGTCTATTTTGATTGTTAGCCAACTGCCCATGCTTTTTTTCTCTCTCTTTTTTTTCTCTCTCCACCGCAGACCTACTCGATCGGTTTACATTGTGGCCCGCTTATTTAACCCTTGTGGCCTCCTCGCCCATTTTTGTACATTTTTGAAGACTTTTTTTTTTGATTTGGTGATAATTTTTGCTGTGGTAAAGCTTTTGGCATGATTTTTTGCAGGAACTATTCTTTTGAGTCAAATTTTTGAAATCCAATATCCTTTACTCTCAGATGTCTTTTATTCTCTGTCAGTAAATTTACTACCCTCTCAGCCTCTTCGACCCAAAAATGTACACGCTCACAAAAAGTGCTATTAAATCATCATACATCAATATTTTTTTCTACTTTTTTTTGCATACATCTCTTAAACAACTTCTTACCGAATCAAAACTACCAAACATTCAATCATTTTCAGGATTTTAACCCATTAAATGCCAGTTTAAGTATTTGAATTATTTCAATATTTTTTACAAAAAAACACAAAAAGTTAATTATTTTCCATAATACAAATAGTAGAGGGATGTGGCATTAATGGTGATTGGAGTCTTGGATATGTCAAAGATTAGCAACAAAATTTATTTGATTGCATTAGTATTTTTTATGTAGTGCCAGGTGAAACATTTACTACCCTCTCAGCCTCTTCGACCCAAAAATGTACACGCTCACAAAAAGTGCTATTAAATCATCATACATCAATATTTTTTTCTACTTTTTTTTGCATACATCTCTTAAACAACTTCTTACCGGCTCAAAACTACCAAACATTCAATCATTTTCAGGATTTTAACCCATTAAATGCCAGTTTAAGTATTTGAATTATTTCAATATTTTTTACAAAAAAACACAAAAAGTTAATTATTTTCCATAATACAAATAGTAGAGGGATGTGGCATTAATGGTGATTGGAGTCCTGGATATGTCAAAGATTAGCAACCAATTTGATTTGATTGCATTAGTATTTTCTGTGTAGTGCCAGATATTCCTTCGAGGCAGAAAGTGCCCCATCCACTTCCATTGAAAACCACCTTTTTTAATCTCATTGCATTTCTACTATTAAACCATGCATTTTGTAATGTTAGCATTTCATTTAGAAGAGAAGCAGTCATATTTGACATTTTTACTGTATTCCACTAGATTTAACTATTTTCCCATTGTGGGTCCATGCATGAAATTCTTGTATTATTGACCGTTCTAATACCGTGTGACTACCAGGGGAGCCCAGCTAGCTTTTGTGTGTGTGTGTGTGTGTGTGTGTGTGTGTGTGTGTGTGTGTGTGTGTGTGTGTGTGTGTGTGTGTGTGTGTGTGTGTGTGTGTGTGTGTGTGTGTGTGTGTGTGTGTGTGTGTGTGTGTGTGTGTGTGTGTGTGTGTGTGTGTGTGTGTGAGAGAGTCTGTGTGAAACTGTAAGCATGCACTGATCATTTCAGGGGTGAAAAGGGCATCTTTTGAAGGATGTGTTTCATGTGAGGTGCTTTAGTAAAACATGGCCTTCTGCCTTTGATGTACTCAAAAACAAAAAGGAAAACAACAGTTAGTGTGTTTATGCACCTGGCTGCTTTCACAGCCAAAGTTAAACATGCAGCTTGGCTGAGGTGTCATTCCAGTAGTGGGCAGAGAAAGAGAAGGAGAAAGAGCTGGAGAAAAATAAGAAGCCACAATGAAGAGGAATATTAAAGATATACACAGGTTTTAGAGATGGTCCTGGAGCAGTCTTCAGAGTCAGACAGTGAGCTGCAGGACTCTGAAGAAGACTTCTCAGAGGAATCAGAATTTCCACTCAATTCCTCCACGACGGTGAGTGCTATTTCCTCCAGCGAAGATGAGACAGAGGATCCTGTCCATCCTAATGAGTGGACAGCGAAGAACGGGCAAGTGTGGTCTCCATCTCATGCCAACACCCTCCGCTACATTCCCACCCCCACCGGCATGGTTCCAGGGCCTATACGCTATGCCATTTCTAGGATCCATGATATTGCATCCTCGTTTGACCTTTTTATCATTCCGGAAATGGTCCAGCTGATGGTGGAAATGACCAACCTACAAGGGAGACGTACAGTGACAGGTTGGTGTGATGCAGAGAAGCAGTCATATTTCAGGATCCTCTGTCTCATCTTCGCTGGAGGAAATAGCACTCACCGTCGTGGAGGAATTGAGTGGAAATTCTGATTCCTCTGAGAAGTCTTCTTCAGAGTCCTGCAGCTCACTGTCTGACTCTGAAGACTGCTCCAGGACCATCTCTAAAACCTGTGTATATCTTTAATATTCCTCTTCATTGTGGCTTCTTATTTTTCTCCAGCTCTTTCTCCTTCTCTTTCTCTGCCCACTACTGGAATGACACCTCAGCCAAGCTGCATGTTTAACTTTGGCTGTGAAAGCAGCCAGGTGCATAAACACACTAACTGTTGTTTTCCTTTTTGTTTTTGAGTACATCAAAGGCAGAAGGCCATGTTTTACTAAAGCACCTCACATGAAACACATCCTTCAAAAGATGCCCTTTTCACCCCTGAAATGATCAGTGCATGCTTACAGTTTCACACAGACTCTCACACACACTCACACACACACACACACACACACACACACACACACACACACACACACACACACACACACACACACACACACACACACACACACACACACACACACACACACACACACACACACACACAAAAGCTAGCTGGGCTCCCCTGGTAGTCACACGGTATTAGAACGGTCAATAATACAAGAATTTCATGCATGGACCCACAATGGGAAAATAGTTAAATCTAGTGGAATACAGTAAAAATGTCAAATATGACTGCTTCTCTTCTAAATGAAATGCTAACATTACAAAATGCATGGTTTAATAGTAGAAATGCAATGAGATTAAAAAAGGTGGTTTTCAATGGAAGTGGATGGGGCACTTTCTGCCTCGAAGGAATATCTGGCACTACACAGAAAATACTAATGCAA
Source organism: Ammodytes dubius (assembly GCA_026122265.1). Taxonomy (NCBI): domain Eukaryota; kingdom Metazoa; phylum Chordata; class Actinopteri; order Uranoscopiformes; family Ammodytidae; genus Ammodytes; species Ammodytes dubius. The sequence goes on along the minus strand of JAOPFK010000185.1, from coordinate 22,261 downwards.
TCAAATCAAATTGGTTGCTAATCTTTGACATATCCAGGACTCCAATCACCATTAATGCCACATCCCTCTACTATTTGTATTATGGAAAATAATTAACTTTTTGTGTTTTTTTGTAAAACATATTGAAATAATTCAAATACTTAAACTGGCATTTAATGGGTTAAAATCCTGAAAATGATTGAATGTTTGGTAGTTTTGAGCCGGTAAGAAGTTGTTTAAGAGATGTATGCAAAAAAAAGTAGAAAAAAATATTGATGTATGATGATTTAATAGCACTTTTTGTGAGCGTGTACATTTTTGGGTCGAAGAGGCTGAGAGGGTAGTAAATTCGAAGGGGGCACAAGGGTTAATTACTTTCAGTTAGGAAAATGTGTTTTAAACTTGTGGAAAATAAATCCTTACAATCATATGGTAACTGTGACTGTTTGACAAGAAGCATTAAGCGCAGGTTATTGGCTTTATTGCGCTGCACCGTTCTGCTGACAGATGCGCTGCCGCTGCGTTCTAAAAATTGAAAAAAGTTTAACGAGGAATCGATTGATCCTCGAGGAATGCAAGCGATCACACGAGTAGTGAAAACACCCGTGCCCATCCCTAGTAGCTATTGCACTAAATGGTAACACTTGAATACGTTATGCAAATATGCAACTTGTTTGTTGAAATGTCAATAAATGGGAGCTTCCTCAAGCAGCCATCTCTTTCCCGACAATCCCCTCTGTGCAAGAATTCTTACATATGGTAATTAAACATTATAACACCTGCGGCTTATAGTCCAGTGCGTCTTATAGTGCGGAAAGTACGGTATATAAATGCGTCTGCTTGTTGTTACGGGACAGAGGCAAGTTTGACATAACATAGCCTATATATTCAAACATACAACCTAGATTGCAGTTTAAGGCAAGTGATAAACATTAAGAACAGCGGACTGATGTCCCGTATAAAGTAACAAATAAAAGAATTGGGAAGGAAAAGTCAAAGTGCAATAGGAATACTCTTGATAGCTAACATAACCTATACTGTTTAAGGATAGCAACCCAGAAGCGAATAAAAAATACGTCAGTTCTATGCATAGGAAATAGTCATCTATCCCATAACTTACATTAGCTCAAGGCATTGATTTATAGGTTAGGATATATCAGCAAATTGCAGACTAGGGATAAGAAGCCAGGTCAAAAGAAAAAATATGTGCACCATGAAACTGTCTAATCTGCATAATGAAGTTTAGTTAACGAGTGTCCTAGAGAGATTATGAGCAGATAAGAATGACTATATACATTTAAGGGGATATAGTGATTGCTTCATAATAAAGAAAGCCACAGATTAGAGAAAACACATTTACATGAGCACTGTTACACATGGACCACTAAAACACAGTAAGAGCCAGTAACTCAATGAATATGAAATGTCAAGTAATTCAGCTCATTACAATTAGCCAATATCATGGGGATTTCAGAATGGTATCAGGTAAGGGAGAAATGTGTTGGCAACAATTGTAAAAATGTTAAGTGTTGATGTAGTTGCATGCATTGTCGCACATTAGGGCAACTTTCTATAAAGTGTATAATTGAAATAAAGAATATTTAATTACAATATTAACATAAGAAGCCAGTATGTTTAACGAAAACAGCTGCATTTACACAACCCTAAGATGCTGGCTAAAACACAGAATAAAATATTCAGATACTTCAGTAAGACAAGAAAGGGCACAGAAATTGTTAGTCTATCTGCACACTTGCTAAAGAAAAGGTGCTGTTTATTCCGGTACAGTCTGTAATAAGCATAAGAAGAAAAAATCCCATCTTTAATGTGGATATCATATAATAAGCAGGAAAAATATATAGAAACAAAAAAAAATAAACTCACCATGCGAATGGCAAGCCTGCTGAGAGGTCAGCTGCCCCCTCACCGTGGCGATTTCTTGGCGCAGGGCGCGCTCAACCCTCCGGGCTCTGTTGAGGGATTCTCTGGTATAGTCCCAGAGGGACTTAACCCCAGGCGGCAGCTGGGCTCTTGCAATGGAGGTGTCAGAACATTGATACTAAATACAAAACACAAAGATTAACATCATTGATAAAATTAATGTAGCCAGAAAAACATATGATAAAAACAGCCAAAAGATTCCATACTTACACCTAACAGCTGAAACTTTGTGAATAAGTTATTCACCTCCGGGTCCTCGATCTCAAGCTTCGACATCTTTAAAGGTGAGGCCATTTTTCTGTAAGAACAACAATAAAGAAGACATCGGCAGGTTTAAGAAAATAGATTAAAACAAATAAACAGACAGATAGTTCAAACCATGAATAATCATATAATCACTCTTTAACATGTATTTATCCTCAAAAAATCAATTAAGGGCTTACAGTCTTTTACAATGACGTCGAGTCGACAGATACGCAATAAACAATAAGAGCACGCAAAAAGCTAGCAAAGAGAGAACAACAATTTAAAACATACAGAGCTACTGAATGAAGGAGACACTAGCCTGAATAAAACAGTCACAAGTGGAGTAGGGCTGATATAAAATAAAATGTTTAATTGATAAACAGTAAAAAGAGAATTTAATATGTTGCAAGCTCATCAAGGAGTCAGGCGCACTGTGGCCAAAATAAGTTTTACCAAGGTCAGAACGGAACATATAATATGAGAATGACAGTACTGCGGGTTTGATAAAGTCATTCGAAAAATGCAGCTTTTCTGGCTAATAGAGGTTGCTTTCTGGTCAGGGCTTTACATATAAACATATGAAAATGTGTATTACGTTTTCTCTAGGGCCAACTCAACCTTTTCGATAAAAAACAATAGTGAGATTAAAAGCAGATCTATCAAGTCCGTAAAAAACACGTTATACAGGCCTAGTCAAGGTTACTTCACACTAGAAATGCAGAGGGGAACACTTAAACCGTGGAATCTTCTCAATTGGCATAGCGTACATTTTAAGAAAACAGTTTTTAACTTTAACCTATAACTTTGCTGTCCAAATAAAGACATGCAAACCAAATAGGCCCACAGCTCACCAAATATATATTTGAGCTAAGATTTAAGCCAATGCTGCTTTGACCTTCGGATATCATTGGTATATCGGCGTTATAACATCTACATTCAGATTTGAAAGCTGCCAGGTACATACATTAAATTAAATTATTTATAGAAAGACTAATGTTAGGGCGAACTAAGATTAAGCACACATAAAAGAAGTCCGGAACACAATTGAATACAACAAGCTAGTTGTTGGTAATTTAGCTAATGCTGCGGGATTCTAGCTAAAGCCGATGTCAGCTAGCGCCATTTTGTGCTTATGACTCCATCGAGATATTTACGATATTATAACTACACTCAAGTTTGATTATAGACCAGGCACATTAACGGAATTGGAGTTTTTAAAGATTAGAGATAGGGTCCACTTCGATTAGGCATTTACAAAAGAGGTCTGTAACACAAATGATAAAACAAAATGTTCGGAAATCAATAGCATACTCACGCACTAGGTTATACCGTTTCAAAGCAAGAGACGTAAAGTAGATAACTTAGCTCCTTATATAGTACTGTTAAGCCCGGCCCACTGTCGGAACCATAAAATGGAAAATATGGAGGACCTGTGATAGAGAAAAATATGAAAAGATATAATGTAGGCCAACATGTGATTTATCTATTCTAATTTTTTCTACCAGAAAATAAAGAAACCAAAATAAAAAAAAAATATTATAGCGTAATAGGTTATTATAAATAGCCTATAAAAAATAATAAGCTTAAAGGCATAGGAAACCGTGTACCTAACGTTCAATTCATATCCGCATGGAAGTCAACACAAGGAAAACGAAAAGAGACCAGTTTTTAAATAGTCATCCAAAATATACAAAACGATAAACACGTTAAAAATGGCACTTGATGTTAGCCTATGACAGACAATTACATAGCAGCCGTCGGCAGCCAGCCAAATAATGATTCCCCTCCAAGATTAAACATATGAATTGTTCCGTATGGATCAGGTTCAATACCTGATTGTCAATTGCTGTGTACTTCAAGCCTGAGTCCTGTGAGTAGAACATTTCGGCACGGTTACCTTATTAGAACTGCCATGCGTCACAAATACCGACAAGAAGTCATTGTGGCAGCGGGACACTGCCCGCTGGGGAAAATAAATGATTGAAACGTCACAAATTTAAATGCACCTTTCCAAAAAAAAATGTTTCGACTGTCTCTAACAAACTTTCTGATGTAAAGGACAGTGCACTGAATGTATGTATTTCAGCGTTTGAGAATTTCTTAAATAATATATAAGAATACACTTAAGAATACTATGAAAATCCTAAATAAAAAAGATGGGGTTTATTTTAAATACATAAACATCACACTAATGTTAGGACACCATTTAGGAAAGTAAGAACCACAAAAATACATTAAATGAGGAAACCTATGGAAAGAAACTTCAGGAATCGCAGATAAGGCATGCCTTTTCCAGGACTTATGTGATTATAAAGGAATATACTGTATATTCAGGGCTGTACGCTTTTTTTTCTCTATGTGGTAGCACTGGTTCTAGTAAGAAAAAAAAATCAGTAGCACAAAAATAAATTCAGTAACACACAGAGAATGATTGAAAACTTCCATAACCTTAACCCATGCATCTTGCTCTAATTACCTTTTAGCCTGTCATATTGGTCTCAATAGAAATTCTCTGATCGCAATTTAGATAAAAATATCTAACCTGCCTATTGCAACATTTTGCTGATAAAGAAATATTTCTCCTCATAAAATGTAAAACTAATAATTGTTGTAAACATTGTAAACATAAAATTAATATATCCATTCTAATATAATTTTCTGGTAAATACACTTCTGTAAATTAAAACCAAACTTTAAAACAATAGCCTATTAAATAAAATAGTATACATAATGGCACAGTATAGGATAAGTCATATGGAAAGTTGTGAATGTGTTGGGAGGTGTCCTTAAGTGGCTGAACAGTTATTTCAAGCTTTGTATAAATAGACTGCTGTAGACTGCTCTCTGCAGCTGATCTACAAGCTAGCGCACAGCAGGGCTGTGAAGCGTGAACCCCTGTCTTTACCGGCAACAAAATAAAAGTCAACTCACGATAGGCTAGTAACATGCTTTTAATGTGAAGGCGCACAGGAAATGATTTGTTATCACACGCGTTAAATATATAGGCGCAGTGTGTAATATAACATCATCAACAAACATCAACAAGGCTCTAGAATGCAACGCTCCCTGGGTAACCCCAACCCTTTTGAATAATAACAGAAGCAACAAAGGCCTTCAAGGATAAGAACTATTCCACATATAAAACAATGCACTTGATGACATTCCAGCAATGACACTTACATCACTGCGGCACAAGGCCTTGGTCCAAAATATGCAGAAATATGGATAAATATGAGACCCTTTTCTAAGGGAAAAAATAACCATACAGAACATTATTTACAGCTATAATGCACAAAATTAAATGAAATTATGGAATACTTAATTACCTTCAACAAAATCTGCTAGGAAAAAAACACAAAATAATACACACTGCAGGTTTAACTGCGTGCTGGCTCCTTCCGGTTATAACCGTCGGTGAAGTGTATAAGACGCTAGCACTAGTGTGAGCAGAATAGTATTCATCATCGCACGTGAATAGTTTCAGTAGCAAATGTGATCAAAAATATCGCTCAGAACAGCCATGTGTATATTGAAATAATATATGAATTGTGGATGCAGGCTGATGTTAAGTTGACCGAAGAAGCACCAAAGGTCGAGTCAGAGCCACAACAAATCATCTTCAGCAAGGAGACCTGGAAAGAAGACAGACAGAGCAGCAATCAAACAGGTGAAAAGAGCAGAAAGAGTGACACTGACAGGCTACTGTTAGGCCTTTCACACCGCCACATAATCGGCGATAGTTCAGGGTTAGAGCCAGTGCTCATGTTTCTCACAGCTAGAGAGCCTGCTTTGGGCTGTAAAAACTAGTTCAACCCAAACCCAGGATTGAGCTGGGTTTGAGGTAGGAACTGCTTGGCAAGCGGCCGGGGAAGGGATTATCCTGACCAACCAGACCAACACAAACTCAATGCTTGCCATATTTAAAAACACTGCTACAACGAGACGTAAACATTACATAATTACCGAACCTGGCAATCAAATTGACCAGTGTAAAAACGCTGTATAGGTCATGTTTGGTTAATAAAGCAAAGAGAGAGCCAACACGTGAAAAAATAAGACGTTTTCGCTGCTCTACTTATGCCTAAAGCTAGCAATAGCCACATGAGCAGCTGCGTCAGGCGTCGTAGACAGACACGTTTACAGTGATGTCATGACGAAGCTCTCTTGCCGGCTCCATGGCTGTCTCTGGTCGATGTGATACCAACCAGCTCTTAACTGGCACACTGACCCCAGCGCCAGCACGGAACTGGCTCATGGTTGTTTTTGGTGCGAAAGGCCTATGTGAGGAAGTTTTACCTGTTCTGATTTGCACACTTACTCCCAAAGGCAGGTCCACTCTGAAAGATCACAGCAGAGGGTGGGGACATTGGAACATAGGAGTATGATGCTCCATCCATAAGTACCTGAATAAAAACAGAGGATGGATTGAGTCAAACAATAAGATAAGCTCAAAATATAAATAGATGAAGCCTGTAAGTGCGAGAAAAACGAGAGGAGGAAGGACATTACCAATTTTTATTTTTATTTATTTTACTTTACCTTTATTTAACCAGGAAGGTCCCATTGAGTTACAATAACTCTCTCACAGGGAGTCCTGGCCAAGACAGGCAGCAGAAAATAAGTTGCAGACATACAAACAAAGTACACAACAAATGACACTATAATGCTAAAATTACACTTCAAAACAGATAATATAGAAACAAGCTAATACATACAGCTTTTTAAAAATAAATAAATAAAATGAATTAAAAAAAATTGAATAACAAATAAAAAAATAAAAGGCATCAGGTCAAAAACAGTTGCAGTGTTCTTTTAGAGCTGACTGTAACATGTTTTTAAAGGTACTGAGTGGTGGGAGTGATTCCAGCTTTAAAGTGGCTTGAAGTTCATTCCAGACCTTTGGTGCATATGATGAGAAAGCTGTTGTACCCAGTTGTTTTCTTGTTAATGGTGTGGTTAATAACAAATATTCTGATGACCTTGTTTTCTAAATACTGTTATGAAGGGAAAGCAAATTTGAAATGCAAAGGGTAGTTTACCCATTAGTGCTTTCACAATAAAAATCAGTGCATGCAGTTTCCTTCTAAGGGAGAGGGAGGGCCATTGTACAGCCTCATACAGAATGCAGTGGTGAGTTCTAGCTGGGGCACCTGTGATGAAGCACAGGGCTGAATGGTAAATTACAACCAGTTTGTTTAATAGTGATGAGGAAGAATGCATATAAATGAGGTCACAACCACCAAATACAAGGAGGTCACAAACCACCAAATACAAGGAGCCAACTATCAAGACAGAACAAAAGAACCGTTTACACATTTGTAAACAAATTGTTTTTGTGTGAAAGAAGGTGAGGGAGAGCGAATGTGAGAGGATTTTGAAATGAGACAATATAACATGATGTGCATCTATAAAAGACAAATATTAACTGCAGATAGGATAGATTTATTCTAAAGCACTATATATTTTCTTAACAAGTAAAAAGACCTTTTATTAAAGCAGGATAACATGCTCACTGACCATTCCCATAAGCGGATTGCAGATCACTCCAGGGAAATGAATGCTCACCAATTAACTGGTTAGCCATTGGATGATTTATTTGCTATATGGGTTATGGAAGGCAAAGCAAATAACCCGCATTAGAAAAAGCATAAGATTAAAGTTGAATTATGTGAAGGGATAATTGCTCTTCTCCGATTAATGTGGATCTGGATTTTTACTGGGTTATCTTTAACATATCTGATTTATGAACCATATCAAAATTACTGGGTAGCTATGTCCATGCGACCAGCCTCCAGATTAGCGGTTAAATATTATGACATCTGTCAGTTATAAAATCATTTTAGAATGCGGAAGAAAGAAATCTTATTTGACAGAGTGAGCGCAGAGTGGAGAGACAGAATAAGAACAACAAGAACACTGACATTATGATTTTTTAGCAAATCGTAGTATGAACATGCATGACAAAAATACTTAAATGGCTTCTAGCCGCACCAGGTAACAGCAGCATGTTTATCCAACCCATTCTCCAACCTATCAGGAAAAGAGCAAACAAAAAAGACTCGGGAAGAAGCATCATTAGAGTATATAAGTATAAATAAGACATTATTTATAATTCGAAACAATTAACCCTTATATATCAAGTATACATTCAACATTTTAATACGAACTTATAAAAACCTGAAAACATACAATATATACAAACACATATACATAACCCTGTTGCCCTGAAAATCCAGTTAAATAAATAAAAACTATTATAAAAACTACTATTAAGCCTGATTCCAGTTATGACAGCCAAACGAGACACGAACTAGTTCCAGACCTCAGCTAACTGCCCTAACAATTACCGGTAACTCCATAGAAACTGTTTTGAGACTAATTACACCTGCAAACTCAAGGCCTACTTGTGATTGCAGAAATGCCACACAAAGGTTTGGAAAAAATGAAATAGTACTGTCTTCCCTTCATCACTGAGGAGTAGCATGTCAAGACAGTACAGCTTGGTGCTTGGGTTGCCAAATCTAAGGAATAGCTTGTATGTCTACAGAAAATACAGATACTCCTCTGCGTCACAGTATGCCTTAAGCAAATCATTGGCCCTCCTCACGATTACCTTGGTCTTGTAATCATCCACCAACCATGGCAGGATGGAGGAGATTGCGAAGTGGAGTCGCACTGGACGGCTGCCCTGGATCCGTTGAACTAGTGACACCGTCTGTCCTACGATGGCCTCTGGCGACAGTCCGGAGGCAACGTCATCGGACACAAAGTGGAGGACCACCAGAGCCTCTCCAGTGACCCGGTAAAATTTGCGTGCGTGCTGCTTGATGCTACGCTGTAGAAACCTGCCGGGGTGAATGAATGCTTTAGCAATGGGCTGGACCTTGTTCAAAACCTTTGCATACTGAGTCGGTCAAGAAGAAGACCGGGATTCCTAAAAGTAAATGATAAAATTTAGAATTATATTATCGGATACATTTATATTTATATCACAATCTTCATGCAGAAGTTGGTGAAACTGAAATAATAAAAAGCAGATACAGAAAATCAGCAAACAAATCCAAGGGAAGAAAATGACCACGGGACATCACCCCATTTTGGAGCAATTTAACGGAAATGCAGAACCAACCTGAGAACAAAAAGGAAAACGCATGCGTGAAGTTTGGTGTTAGTAGGCGAAGGTCACATACCAAATAAACCTGTCAAGTCTGGTCAAAAGATGAAGCCTCAGCCAGCGTCAATGCGTAAACCAAACTGGTTTCACCTTCATCGTAGCGCCACCTGTAAGAAATAAATGACTGACTTTGCTTTACCAGGGCCCCGTTGGCCAGCATGTTTCCAGGTCCATCCAGACAGCGGACTGGATGGGCCTGGAAACAACACTGTGGACACCTCACGACGTGGACGTGGGGTTGGATTTTGAGAGGCAAAACTGGGAAATGTTAGTAAGAAATAAGATTTGATCAAAAGAAATGTATGCATTAGTAGTTTAAGTAATAAATATAATCTTACCTTTGGTCTTGTTCCGATTCATCACTGGCTGGAGAAGTTCATGTGAATGTTGCCATACAACCCATTTTCTTAAATTTTACAATTATGTTTTGTTTTTATTTACAGATTCCCAAAAATGTCTCCATTGGGGTTTTGACTCTCTGCAGTAAAAAAAACGCAAAGTATTGACCAGTGCTTTGAGGACGGGAAAAGGAGGGGTGGATTGCCACTGGATCAAAGATAGCTAAAATGCACATGTACTACGATTTGAATATGTTCCATACATTTGATAAGCAGAAAACATAATGTCATGATTGATGGGAAAACTTTATACATGATTTAAATATTGGAATAATACACCACTAGCAGCCTAGTTGGAATGTCAGGGAAATATATTCATGATAGCTGTAGTAGTTAGACAGTATATTTAGTTTAACATTATCGGGATTAATGTCTTTAACTACGATTTTAATATATTCCATACATTTGATTTAAGTAGAAAAAAAAAATTCACGATCGATGGGAAAACCTTTATACATGATTTAAATATCGGAATAGTACACCACTAGCTGCCTAGTTGGAATGTCAGGGAAATACATTCATGATAGCTGTAGTAGGTCGACAGTATTTTTAGTTTAACATGATCGGGATTAATGTCTTTTATGTAAACGTGGTCGATTAGTGTTGCATTATCCGTCGTCGGTGAAGTAACTATTTGGATGTAACCGTGCTGCTGCATAAAGTTTTCCACAGATTTGGAAACTAGTGCATTGTCATTGAAATCCCCCATTATTATTTTACCCCCTGAAAGTTTATCCAATTGGTTGACCACAGACGCGAGGTTATTTTTGAACAATCCTATTTTGTAAGATGGCGGTCTGTACAGGACGATAACATTGTAATTAGTAGGCTCAACATTAAAAATAATGGCTTCTAAATCAAGACACGGCACATCTAGAACGTCGCAAATGATGTGGTCTTTGTGATAGAATCCGACTCCACCATGCTGTCCTGTTGCTAAATTGTGGAACATCTCCGTGTTACTGTATGAATTGGATCTTACTTTATGATGAAATGTCCACCCAGGCATTGCAATGTTCTTAACTGGTGTGTCATGTTGCAGCCATGTTTCTGTAAGGCCAATGATGTCTGCATCTAAAACTCTGTTATCATGTTTAAAGTCTTCTATGTGTTCATTTAACCCTTGAATGTTGTGCAAGCAAACTTTGAGAGTCAGACCTGTTTGAGCTAATGGAGCCTGAATAAATGTTTCCATTTTATCTATGGAGTCTTTAATGTCATCTCTCGAATATATCGCAGTGGCTTTAAAATCTGAAATAATTAGATTTTCTAAGGAGGTTACTCTACTTAGGGCCACATACGCTTGGCCAGCTGAGAAGATTTTTTTAAAGGAGACTACCGCTTTATCTAAAGTTAAACCCTGTACTTTATGTATTGTGCAAGCCCAGGCTAGGCGTAATGGAAATTGACGTCTAACTCCACCGTTTTGTACTTTATCTTCCTCAGCAAATATTGGAGTCGCATATACAAGTTCTGGCACTGAACATGGACATTTAACTCTAGCTTGTCGGCCTATTTTGTCATCGTCAAATTTGACATAAATGTTTTTAGGAAAGGATCCGTTTCCATCAAGTGTGATTTTACAAACTGTGCCAAACACTCCGTTAACTAGACCGTCGGAAACATCTATGTTTTTGATGAGCATAACACGAGCCTTAGGACCCACACATAGCAGTCTACTTAAGTATGAAGCTTTATCCAAAGTATGTGCACTTGTTTTGGTAAGTTGTCCTGTATGAGGATTTTTTTGGTAATCTTGAGCCTGTATTTCAACAATATCTGAGCCTAATTTGTGCAACATATTTACATTATGAATGTCTACTGCACTGTTTGTTGCAAAAATGTGAAGGTCCTCTGTGAATTCGCCCGTGCCTGTCTCACGTTGTTTAATTAAGGCCTCATCTTGCACATCAAGTTTTGCCCTCTTTTATGAGTTCTAATTCGATTTAGTGTCTCAGCGAAGGCTCTGTCTTTTTGACGCATAACCTCTGTTAACTCAGTGTATTTGAAATTATTTTCCCAAAGGTCAGTCACCGCCTGCTCTTTATAAAGAGGTTTTCCTTTAACTGGTGGTAGCTGGTAAAAGTCCCCCACGGCAATAATGGAGACGTTACCAAACGTGGAAAAATCTGCGCTTTGCTTGATTTGCCGAAGTCTGCCATGGACATAAGTTAAAATTTTATGGTCAACCATTGAAATTTCATCAATTATTAAAATTTGCAAGTCTCTGAGTTTGGCGCCAATGTGTTGATTTTTTCCTCCCGCAGAGGTTGGTACGGTAAGGAAACGTTAACGCCGATTGCGAAGCTGTTGTGTATTGTGCTCGCGTTAATATTATATGCCGCTACACCAGTAGGTGCCGTTAGTAAAACATGTGCATCATCCGGATTGCTTGACATTCCTGCCAACAGTCTGCATGACTCGTAATACACAGCTTTGATTAAATGCGATTTGCCTGTGCCTGCTCCACCTGAAATAAATACGCGAAATGGGTCAGGATTATTCCCATTGACTTTATCGAGGCACCACTGTCGTATTTTGTAAAATATTTGGACCTGTTGGTCATTTAATGTGCGCATGATATTTAAAGCCTGAGATCGGGGAATTTTTAGCGCAGCAAATTCAATTGAAACTTTACTAGCTGGGTCTGATTGCAAGTCAGGAATGTCTTCCCTCTCATTTGTAGACGGTTGATTGGCGGCAGCTTTTTCATCTAAACTCTCATCGCGCTCCAATTCTGTTTCGGGACAAAGATCTGCCCATGCGTCTTCTTGGGTACCAATTTGCTCTACAACTTCTCGACATCTGTCCAACTCCTCTGCTTGAAACTCAAATTGGGATCTGTTCAGGTCAACAACTTCTTTTACAGAAAGGGTGTCATTGTTACTATTGGTGATACGACCGGCTCTATAAAACTCTTCAAAACTGTTGTACGGTTTTGGCTTCAACTGATCGGAAGAGTAATAAGGCAAAAACAGCTGCAACAAGCTTTGGTAGTGCTTTTCAGAATTTTTGACTTCTGAAAAACGAGCGTACCTAACAACTGCCACATCTGTCCTTGTCCTCGCTTTAACAAAACCGATACCGTTGTCTAATTTGATGGCACCACTGCTGGACTTCTCAATTCCGTATATTCCCTGTACTTTGACGCAAATGTAGCTATACAGATGTCTTGAAATTCAGCGCACTTGGGCCTATTTTGGTATTTATCGATAATACTATTCATCCAGATTTGATCTTTAGAAGTGTCTCCTTGTTGTGTTTTTTTTTTGATCAGATTGAGAGGTTGACAAATGCGGATGATATTATCGCCGGTGGGAACGAAAGTTACTTTTCTTGAGCCTTCTTTCAGTCTCATGTTTGTTACCCTGTATACACTTTCTTGCGCGGATATGTCTCTATTATGGAGGAAGACACTTCCCAATTTGTTGAGGGCCTGTTTTGCTTCTACATTTCCGTGGGTATTTATTTCGTTTTGGGTATGCCTCAACAACAATCCCATTTCCCGTTCAGCTTTAGAAATATACGATATTATGTACACTACGCACGCAAACGCATCACAAACAAATTGGATATCGAGATTAGCGTTCCAACAGCGCAAAAGATCTTTGTTATATTGGTTTATGTACACGTCTGAGGCATTTCTTTTGAGCACAACACTATTTTTATTTGTGGTTAATCTGTAGGCTGTCTCAAACGTTTGTTGATCGATTCCGACATGATCAAACAGTTGATCTACAGTGGCAAATGTCAGTTCCTTATTTGAAAGCGCTTCTTTTACTCGTTCCAATACAGCTTTCGCTTTACGTTTATCCGCTTCCGCTTTTGTTTTTTCCTCTTTAGTTTGTTCGTGCTTTTGCTCGGTTTTACAAATGAATGTTTTGTTGCTAGGAGGACGTGGGAAATTAAACCTGCACAGTGTGCCTCTCTTCTTACAAGATTTTGTATGTTTGGAACTATGTTTTTGCACACTGGAAACTACCTCAAACATGGGATCGGTTTCAGGGGGAAGGCTACAAGTGACGTATTTATCAACAAAGTCTATGACCTCTTGGTCGGTATTTTTGCCTATTTTGGGGGCATTCTCAACCCAGAACAGACAATGTGTATGGGGAGAGCCTCTTTGCTGGAACTCGACGCGATAAAAGTAATCGACGATCTTACCAATCGGGTTGGCCGGGGACATGAGAACCTCTTTTAAAAAACAGTGGAACCTTCGATCAAACATCCTCGCGGCAGTAACGGGATTTGATTTCAGTAAACCGCATTTTTGTGACCAATCCAGGTCTTTTACATTGGTTTTTACGTTTTGCGTTTTTGCGAAAACCTCCATTAGCTCTGTCCAGCGTAAATCTGCCGATGAAAAAGAACAGAACCATGTCGGGAATCCTAACTGACGAACCTGGGCCATCAAATCTTTTTGACAAGCAGCCCAAAAAACCGGGGTCCCCCTGATTGGTTTTAAAAATTTGTAACCCATGTCGCATTTTAAAAGATTTTTAACAAAGTCCTTGTTTGAAAGATCGGCATATGTAATTTTAACGTTTTCCCCTCCATGATGGCCTTTACGCAATGCTATAGACACACTTGATACAACTTGATTAACCTCAGACAAGTACTGGGCATAAAATATATAATCTAAATTGCTGCTAAATCTACCATCCGCATTAAGTATCCTCGTATTTAGATATCTAGCGAGCGTCAGTTTGTGTGGCCTATCTTCATGGAAAGTTCCAGTCCCCTTTGGGAAAAGAACAGGGAAACACTTAGCTTCATTGCTAGTATCTGTCAGCAACCTAACGGGACTGTTACCTTGTGCAGGAGCCACTGACAAAACACTGTCGAAATGCTGATCTAAAACTTCCTGTGCTATATCGATGGGCTGAAGACAGGTGTCCAAGTGAACCCCATATTGCTGGCCAACATAAATGTGATCATCTACATCACCGTCCTTTACCTCGTCAGAATTATCTTTAGTAGTAGCTATGTCTTTAATATGGTCTGATTTGTTTTTATCTGTGGCTATGTTAACATCCTCAGGAATGCATTTATCCTTCTCTAGGGGGTTTGTCCAAACAGTATTAATGTGCACATCTTGATACCATTTATTGTTGGATATTAAATTTTGTAATGCTTGATGTATATTTTGCGTGTGCACATATTGGTACTCGTAGTGGCCCTTGTACGTTAATTTTCTTTTTAATTTGATGCGGATCATTAGATCTTGACTCTCTAAACGAGGAAGAACCGAAGTAACCGATTCGCAGTTTGAAGGTACGCAAGTTATGGGTCCACTCACGCTGTGTTGAGCGCCTTTCGGGAGGGGTAATAGTCGCATAAAAGGAATATTACGGGCACACAAATGTTGTTCCAAGGAGTTCAGTCTGCGAAGCTCCTCGGGAATAGGATCTAACCCCATATTATTTGCTACACTCTCTTGAGGAACTCTACCTTTCCGGATTTTACCGTCGCAATTATGGCAAATCCACAGTTTGCCCGCAATTGAGTGCTTTACTGTGCACTGTTTATCGCATGCATCATTGCATTCGTGGAGGTATTTAGAAGTGATGCAGTTCTCTGCTATTGCACCAACACCTGGACTCTTATCTGAATATTTAGATTTTTGACAGTGAATAACTTGATTTTCAAACAATAATCTATGGCAGACACAACAAACGTATTCTGGCCCATGTTTTACCTTTTCTTGGAACTGCTCGATAACAAAGTCTATGTTTTGTTTTTGTAATGTTTTATCAGATCGTTTGCTTACATTGTAGTCTAAGACTCTAGCACGATGACAGGATTGTCTGCATACTTTTGAACACTACTTGCTTTCTTTTTGGCTTTATGCGGTTCATCTGAGGCGTACTTTTGAGCACTACTTGCTTTAACTTTAGCTTGAAACAGTTCATCTGATGCGTACTTTTGAACACTACTTGTTTTAACTTTAGCTTGAAACAGTTCATCTGAGCGTACTTTTGAACACTACTTGTTTTAACTTTAGCTTGAAACAGTTCATCTGATGCGTACTTTTGAACAATACTTGCTTGCTTTTTGGCTTTATATTCACTGTCAGTAGCATATCTGTGTTTGGTTTTTAACATTTTCTCTTGCCTAAATTCAGTGTCCTCTGCATATCTTTTATTTTGATGCCTTTTGTCCTTCTCAGTAAATTTGCGTGGTGAAATTACAACACTTTCCACATTGCGTGATGCATTTGACTAAAGGTAGTCAAACTAACACATGTAATAGAGTTTATTTCTTTGACACATGCAATTGGTTCATAATGACATTCATTGCAGTGTTTAAGATATATTGCTTTTCTTATATTTTGTTCAATGTACGCCGTAAACTTTATCCATTTATTTTGACTGTACGTGTAAATATCGACAGAGAGAAAATCTGCCGAAGCTTGTATTTCTAACTCTGTTGCCCATGATCCAACATAGTTCATTTTTGAGTCCCTGAGATATTGTTCCACGGATAAAAATTCCCGTCTCAGAAAAGTACTGTAAATACGCGGATTATTTTCTATTTGCTTGACTGCAGCCTTTCTAAAGGCCTTGTGATTATTCTCCATACCACTGAATATCGACGAAAGAGAGCGAAAGAAGCAATTGCCATCGCCTTCAATTGGTGTTGTTTTGCATGGTTGGGGCTGTTCCATTACAAAGGATTGTACAACAATATTTTTATCTAAACTAGGTACGATATTGAGTTTAGTGCATATTCTGTTTTTTTCGCCTAATGTCAATCCTTTGAATGTGATATTAGGGCTATCTGTTACAGAAAGTAAACAGACATCTGAATCGTCGGTGTTTACATTAGTGTCACATGTGGAAGTGTCGGCTACAGGCTTCACAGTGACGATAGACGCGTTTACTGCGAGATTAGTTTGATCCGTTACGGAAATTAGACAGACATCTGAGTCACTGTCAGTGTCAACAGTAGCGTCACGTGTAGAAGTGATGGCTATAGGCTCCTCAGTGACACGGGGAACATTTGTGTTTACTGTGAGAATAGTATCATCTGTTACGGAAGGTAGAGAGACATCCGAGTCACTGTCGGTATCAGAAGCGGATAACGACGCGTTTACTTGAACAGCTTTCACAGCTGTGACTTCGAAAGATTTGTTTGGGGCATTTGGATCGTCTGCGTATAAGGAGTTAACGAGGTTCTTGATATGGTTGTATAACTCGACCAAAGTATCATAGCGCGCTACTATGCTGGTTCCATCCGGTGCAACCGAACCCCAGGTACTGCGTGAATGTGGGTCAAAGACTGCATAAGCAGAGTCCTCTTTGAAAACTGCGCATACGTTTTGTTTTACGTTTAGCAAGAATGTGTCTGCTTCCAGCAGTGCCATCTGAACAGCAACGTCCAAAGGCATGGCTATGTCTTTTAAAGTAGCGTCATAATCCTCAACATCGATGTCTCCGGTGAAACTATTGGAATATTCCAAACTAAACTGTTTTCGGTTTAATACGCACTGTCTGGGTAGCTCGTCATTGAAAATATAGCCAGTGGTGTTGGCTGCACTGATAGTATTTTCTCCTATCATAGTTGTGTACAACCCATCCCCTTGTTTTAATACTTGATTAACTTGTTTTTTTTTCCATTTGAAAACGCTTTTTGTGACATTGGTCATAATCGCCGCAATACTATTTGTTGCGCACTGCTTGCCTGCATTTTCTCCGAATCTATCGTCGCTCTGATCGAATGATCCTTTAGTACACCCGGGGTTGTCAAAACTCACGTGACCTGTTGTAAGTGGTATGGCAGGGACAACATCACATGGCTCCTGGAAACATAACAGACAATGAGGAATATGTTCTTCTGTGGTTTCCTTAATAGTCAAGTTCAATAAAAGAAGGCCTTAACCAATAGTTTACATTGGGATCATGCAAGCCATTCATAAAAAGGGCACTTAGAATTGAAACATATCCATATTAATTTTGGTGGCAGTTGTCATTGCAGGTCCAGGCAAAAAATAAATCCAAGGATTTTTCTCTCTTGAAAAAGTGAAGACAACACTGTGCAACAGACTGAAATAGACATTTGATGCGTGTTGTAGTAACCAACCATGGACCAGAGCAAAACCCTTTTTCACTACAAGGAAAGCATGTGAAGGTTTTACACGTTTTAAACAATGTATGGAAGGATACATTTTTTTCACATTCTTTTACAATTATTACCTCCATTTGAAGAACCGGCCACTTGTCACTCAGAGACTGGTCGTACCCCTGAGGTCGGTTCAACTGTAATGACAGAGTAAAAACATCTGATGATCAAACATTATAATAAACAGTACACAACACATAGAACATAACATAAACACAGTTGTTCTTGCTGCTCACTCCATTGCTCTATTCCTAAGCGTTCCTTTAATATAGTTTGTCTTTGCCTGTGGCAAAGTAAGATTTCCTCCAATGGCATATCAAGTTGCAATTTTTTTCAAACTAAAACATAAGCTATAGTAGAACATGGATGGTAGTATTGTTCAATGCTGCACTCTATAAACTGAATGTGTGCAAGCATATCACGAGTGTGTATGCTAATTACCTTGCTTGTATGCATGAAAACACTGCTCTCCAGAAAGGTGGGAACGGCAGCTTGCACATGACGGGGGGGAGGCACCAGCTTTGAAGGTTTCTCAGTTGCTGGGATTTTCAATGCCTGGACAATAATTGTAATTAAATCATTGGCAAAACAATACCTTGTATGCACAGAATGTTGGACTCTCTCTTGTGAAATGTTCCTACCAAAAAACAACTACATAAATAACTGAACAATTACAAACCTCAGGGGTCACCCGCCATTTTTCAGAGACAACAGGTGTCTCATGTGCTACCTTCCGTTTCTATAATAAGGAAGAGAAAATACAATGTAAAACTTACATTTTGAGAAATGCCATTTATAATCAATCAATGTTATTATCTTTACCATCTAATTGCATGCCATACAAGATCACAGGCACTTAGAATATATCTAGGCATCACCAACAGTTAATATTAAAATCACACAAATTACCTTGCACTGCCGCTCCAAACGTCAGAGATCACAGGGCTTCCAAGGTCGGAAGGAACAACGTCACCCATTGCAGCCAACTAAATGAAATATTAACGTAAAAAAAATGAATGGTAGCATAGATGCATACTGCACCCTTTAAATTTAATCTGTGCAATCATATTATGGATGTGTGTGTTGTGCATCCAAACTACCTTGTTGTTACGAGTCAATGGCACACGACGCGGAGGCACAACCTAGATAGTAGATAGAAATTAAAGCATTGAAAAAAGAATTCATAATATGAACAGTATGTAAGAGTATTGTGTTTAATTGGTGTTAAATGTTGCTGCCGTTTCTACCAAAAACAAATAGCTTAAGTACTGAAATGACCAACCTCAGACTTCATGAATTGTGAAGAAAATCAAATCTACTTGTCAAAAAACATCTACCACCACAGCCGTATTTTGTACCAGGAAATAACCTGTCACTCAATATAGCCATGTATGGAAGGATACATTTTTTTCACATTCTTTACCTCTCGATGAAGCGTCGGCCACTCTTCATCACTCAGAGACAGCTCGTCCCCTGAGGTCGGTTCAACTGTAATGACAGAGTGGATGGCACACGACGGGGGAGGAACAACCCTTGGAGTAGCAGAGGTTTTCTAGATAGTAATAGAAATTAAAGCATTGAAAAAAGAATTCATAATATGAACAGTATGTAGGAGTATTATTTTTAAATTGGTGTTAAATTTTGCTGCCGTTTCTACCAAAAACAAATACTTAAGCACTGAAAAATGACCAACCTCAGACTTAGCCCGCCGTACTTTGGAGAGCGCTGGTGTCCTCCGAGGTGCCACCTTCCGTTTCTATTAAAAAGGAAGAGTAAAGAAATCATAACACTTAATGAGATATAACAAATGAGCATGTCATATGAGATTACAGGCACTTTTAAAACATGTATACATTCAACAACAGATGATATTAAAATCACACAAATAACCTTTCCACTGCTGTCCCCAACGGCAGAATACACAAGGCTGTCGAGGTCGGAAGGAAATTTGAGATCGACGGCCGCCAACTTCTCGGTACTGAACAGTACAGGGTTCAGTACGACAGAGCATTCCTTAAGGACCACAGGTGGTGACCAAACCTAATAAAATGAAAGGCAAAAAAGTGGCATTGACATTTGATTCTCATCTTATAGGCAAAGCATTTACATGAACCGACGAATGTACTCCTCGTTATAGTTTAACTTTCTTCCAGCTATAAAACAAGTGTACAAACCTCCTGTGGAAGGAATCTCCTGTCAGGTGTGTCCCAGTCCTGAGGCAGTTCCCAATCCTCAGGCTGGCTTCGCTATAAAAAACATAGGGACAAATATGTGTTTTAATAAGTGTAGCCTTTCCCCATGAGTAAAGATTAAAACTCTTCAAAGTGTATAATTCTCACCTTGCCGCGTCGTCCAACTACTGTCTCTTTGAACGGGTCAAGAGGAGGACGAGCCACTCTCCCTTCACAACCACCCGGGTTGTGAATGATCTCACCGGCAGGGGAGACCTGGGAGGAACCGCAAGCGGAGGTGTAACGGGTGGAGGTGTGTCTGCCTCCAGCTGCTGATAGGAGAACTTCCATATCAAATGCACAAGGACTGGCATCCCAAGATTATCACTCAAGTGGATCTTTGATGATGAGAAAACAAAAGGGATATGTCATTTTTTAGATAAACCGTTTTGTTATATTAAAATGACTGGATGAATTTGTAACTTTTGCCATTGTTATAACAATGTTACTTACGCCATCACGACTCCACAAGCCATGGGAGTCCAGCGGGAAATGTTCCGCAATGTGGCAATACTTGACACCTGCATAAAACAATTATTAAAACCTTATACATATTACACGTGATAGTAAAGGTGACTTTAGTATTTTAACATACCATGTTTGGTTGCCACTTGGTGAAATCTCTGCCTCAGGAATTCCTGAGGGGCCTGCTCGGTGTTGATGCGCGGGACAAAGTCTAGCACGAACACCTGAAAAGCACAATGGTTTTTGATTACACACTATAAATTTTTCTTAAATAGTCTGTCATGAAATAAACGTTATTCTGTATTACCTAAAAACATACACCAAAATAATATACATGCAACAGAAAAACTACCTTAGGAAAACGTTCGCAGACTGTTCTCAGGAGCCGGTTGAAGTGGTCTCCTGCAACATCAATGCTTGGAGTCGCCGTGATATTGTTTGACGGTGCCATCAGGCACACAATATCAGGCGTGATCGGGATGTCCGCATTCAGGAGCTCAGTTCGGAGCTCTGATGCAGCTGCTCCCGGGGTGGACATGATTCCGAAGGACAGCCGTCCCTCAGGGATCGTCACAAAGCCATCTGCAATGGCCCGCAGATGGCTAGCCCCAATAACGAGGACAACCTGCAACAAAATAGAAATGTAGACATTAACTTTAAATAAAACAAAAAATATCAAATATTTTCTTTAAAAAAAAAGTACAACAATATTACCTTTTTGTCCGGCGACTCAGCTGGTAAAACCAACTTATTGCTTTTCCCAGTGAAGGGGGAAATCGGCCATTGCTTCACAGCATGCCGTCGCCCAGTTCCACGAGCTGATTAAAACAAATTTCACACAAAAGGAACAATTAAAAAATATTTACAAACTGTTGGACCTGCAGACATCAATTAAACTTGCATACCAGAAAAGCTGGGAATAAAATAAAAGGTTAAAAAATGTAATCGTAAAAAACAGTGCATACATTTCACTGTACTACTTTTTATTATTATTCTTCCAGACAATTACACACAATACCCAATTTTCTCTTTGCATATTCATACATAATACTTTGTGTTATCGTCCGAAGGGAAGCAGGAGAAGCCAAAGGCTTATCAGGTCCCGCCCCCACTGCCATAAGATTCAGATACACAGCTACTGATGCAGTTAAAAACATTTTTTTTTTTTTAAAGATGCATTCCAATACACAGACAATTTTACTTACATGGAACAAAGGCCCTCGACTCTACATTTAGAACTTCATCAACGTTGCGAACGACCCACTTCTGCTTCGAGGCCTCAGAGCGACGTGCGCCCTTGAGACGAGGCATCTGTAAACACAAAATAAATGTATTACTTGACTATAATAATGTAACCATACTAGGGATGGCCATTTAGAATTTTTTCTTTAACCGGTTAATCACAATAATTAACGGTTAACCATTAAAGGTGCAGTGTGTAATATGACATCATCAAGAAAGTTCTAGAATGCGTCGCTCCCTGGGTAACCCCAACCCTTTAGAATAATAACAGAAGCTACTGTGGCCTTCAAGGACAAGAACAATTCTACATTTTAAACAATGCACCTGATGACATTCCAAAAACATGGATGCCTCCATAAGACTTGCCCGCTCAATGTACAACATGTAATATTAATATTTGTAATTCTCCGCTCAGGAGGATAATTCAGATTATTGGCAGAGATGATTTTACACCAATGAGGACA
>JAOPFK010000184.1:42500-48087 GCA_026122265.1 Ammodytes dubius | reverse complement strand
TGTGGTATGAAGTTTATCGGATGAAAACTGACTGAGTAACCGCAACTTGAATTTCGTGTGTGGTGTGTGTTGTGTGTGTGTTGTGTGTGTGTGTGTGTTGTGTGTGTGTGTGTGTGTGTGTGTGTGTGTGTGTGTGTGTGTGTGTGTGTGTGTGTGTGTGTGTGTGTGTGTGTGGTATGTGTAGGGTGTGTGTGCGTGCGTGCGTGTGTGTGTGTGTGTGTGTGTGTGTGTCTCTGTCTGTCTGTCTGTCTGTCTGTCTGTCTGTCTGTCTGTCTGTCTGTGTCTGTCTGTCTGTGTCTGTCTGTCTCTTGTGTCTGTCTGTCTGTGTCTGTCTGTCTCTTCTGTCTGTGTCTGTCTCTGTGTCTGTCTGTCTGTCTGTGTCTGTCTGTCTCTGTGTCTGTCTGTCTGTGTGTCTCTGTCTCTCTCTCAATGCAGCCTAAGGGATTGGAGTTTGACCTACATTGGCCTATGATGTCATCGTTCAGGTGCACGTGCAGGGGTGCCATGGAAAACAGAGAGCTAATCAGTGTCAAGTGTAAACAGCTGGTAATCTACACACGTACAGACACTTCAGTCCCCAAAGGATCACACTGACAGGGGATTTCAACTGAACGCCTCTCCCTCCTCTCTCTCTCTCTATGGATCCTAATGATTGGAGTTTGACCTACATATTAGCCTATGATGTCACAGACAGGTGCAGAGGTCTCTATAGTGATTGACAGCTAATCAGTGTGTTAATTGCAAACAGCTGTTATGCATGCAGTTAGTGATCTCTCCACCTCAGGGATGAAACAGAGAGGCGTTTTCAAATGAACGCTAAGCCCGAACTTCTGCCTCTCACACGCAAACCGTTTGTCTGACAGAAAAAATGAGCGTACCGTGAGAATGAGAAAATTCCAATTAATATTCAGTGTGCAATTTGGGTCTGTAGTGTAAACAATTTGGTTAGGCCAGCAAGTTGAAAATGGAGTTCATTTTACATCCGATCATGGAGTGTAGCTCCATCCACTCACTGTTTGATTTTGAGATTGCGTGCCTTCAAACAAGGCTGTCTCATGAGAAAACTAAACATTTGTTGAAAAAACGGTTTAAGATTATGAAAGAGGGAAGTCAGCTGAATATTTATCTGTTTGAATTAAGTTTCTCGGATGAAGTATGAATGAGCAGAAGCGTTTGGCGTCATGTCCAAATGCTTCGCATTTGGACCCTTTCCCTATTAATTAACATTGAGAGATTGTTTGTTTATTAAACCTTTATTATCTCTAAAGTTATACATTTTATGAAAAAATAGTGAATTATGAAAGTGTGGTCCTGTGCAAGACCAACAGGAAGAACTTTGAATGGAGTTTCTACGATGAAGTATGGACGATTAGGAACGATCATAATTTTGCATGAAATATTAAAATTAATAAAAGTTGAATTTATTTGAAATTTTGCAGTGTAGCAAAAAATTCTGAATCATACAGATTAATGTCCTGAATTAGCTGAACAATTGAAGGTGTATATGAAGTTTGTGGGAATAAGTATGAATGAGTGGCCGGGATCTGAATATTTTTCATAAAACGTTGAAAAAATATGAAATTATGAATTTTTTTGAAAATGTTAAAATGGTCCCAAGAAGCCCTTGAAGAGCTGAAAATGTTGATATGTGGAAGTTGTATGAAGGTTGAAGTATGTTGAAGTTATTGAACGACAAAAAAGTGGCGGAATAAAAATAATAAGAATAAATACGCAGAATATTAAAGCTGTGAATGCTTTCAGCATTCACACCAATAAATACGCAGAATATTAAAGCTGTGAATGCTTTCAGCATTCACACCAATAAATACGCAGAATATTAAAGCTGTGAATGCTTTCAGCATTCACACCAAATATAGACAGCTCCTGTCTAGTAGCCTACTCATTTCTGGAATAATCTGAATCACCTCACCCTGAAGCTAGCCTATTTAATTTTTTCTTTTTTTAATGCAAATAGCCTTGTTGAAAATAAATGAATTAACATAGGCTACACATCATGATTAGCCTATCAACATGTGTGCTACATAAGGCAAATTCCCTATTCCGACCATTATATTTCATCTAGCCTATTTCTCAATTTAAAACATAAAAATAAAGTAGCATTGAAAATACAAATAGGGCTACAATAGCCAGCTGTTTTCAAGATAACTTAACAGTTAAAACAATAAGTAAATTAATATGTCCCTTGAACATAAATGAATGCTTTTCTGAGAATGTCAAAGGCAGTAGCAGTGTGGCACTTCTGTAAACTTACTGAAACGAGTGCATGCCGTTTTTTTCAGCGCTGTCTCTGCTGTTGATACAGATTGGGTGTGTTGCCACGGCGACGTAGCGATTTTAACTTTCTAAGTTTTGCTCAGCACTTTTTCCTGTTCAACGTCCCTGTTACTGAGTCCTTAATATCTCCATGGAGCAGGCGCTGGTTTTATTTTTGCCACTAGTTCAGCGTTTGCTTGCTAGTCATGCTCCTGCTCATTGGCTTCCGTGTTTAACAAGTGCGCACCGAATGCACACGCGCATCGCGCCCGCCGTGAGCACACACACACACAAGCAGACACACAGATCAGCTGATGGGATGATCAAACGAGAGGTTGTAAAGACAGGCCGACAGTGCCGCGCAGACGCTCGCAAATGATTATTACGAAATCAATGAAAAATGTATTAAAAAAAAAAAAAAAAAAAAACATTTTTTTTTTTTTTTTTTTTTTTTTTAAGTCAGGCTGCTGTTGGCCTGGCGGGGGGTCCCGTTGGCCTGGCGGGGCCGCCAGGCCTGTATAATGGTAGGGGAAACACTGGCCTACTTCACCGGTGGGAATATGAAGGTGTATTGAACTCTGAGATCCCATGTAGTATAAATGTGCTTTTTTTTTTAAATCGGTTCATCCTAGCCTGAGAAAAGGCAGAAAGAGTGTTTTATGGTCTCACTGTCTTAACCCTATATTTTACTAGTGTGAAATCCCACTAGCTTTTTAACCACAAAATAGTTTTTATTACATCATATCAAAACACAGGGTTTTGACTTGAGTTGTTAAGTAAAAAAAAATAAAAAATCACATTTACTGCATAATTATATTTGTATAATAACAGTCTCTCATATAGAAAAAAAAAAACCTCATTCAAGGTAAATACTCAACTGAAGTACCTGTATAATCCTTCTTAATTATAGCACTTGAGCAAATGTATCTAGTTATGTTCCACCACTGCAAACAAACCTGGATCCTCCTGCATGAATCATTGTTAACCACATTGTTTATCAGCAGCTGACAGGGGGGGTTCTACATAGTAAATCATTCTGTTAAAGCTATAGTGCGTAACTT
Source organism: Ammodytes dubius (assembly GCA_026122265.1). Classification (NCBI taxonomy): domain Eukaryota; kingdom Metazoa; phylum Chordata; class Actinopteri; order Uranoscopiformes; family Ammodytidae; genus Ammodytes; species Ammodytes dubius. The sequence continues at coordinate 44,752 of JAOPFK010000184.1, read as the reverse complement.
CTGTCGCCCCCCCCCCCATGAGGAATTCTGAGTAATAACAACAACAACAACACTGTCGGTGCATCTACATGAAGTAAAGCCTTCAGTGATCGCACATGGATTTTATACCTTCTGCTGTACGTCCAGGTTTTTTCTTAGCAGTAGAATCAACAACTGAAACATTTCTTGGGCTCTTCTTGGGGATTTTTCTGAGCTCCTGCACCAGTGTCAGGGGGAGGGGGGGGAGACACCAGTTTGTAAACGCTGCCATACTGAGAAATACAGAGAGAGTTTTGTGGAGCTGATACACTTTGCGTCAACTCATATGGCGATGGCTTGAATGTAACCGTCATGCATTTATATGAAAAAGTTACACACTAAAGCTTTAACTAGTTGATATAGGGTCTTGAATCCAAACATTTAGTGCCCCCGTTCTTTGTTTCCACCTCTTCATTCCTGGCTGCTTTGTTGCCCTCTCCTCTTCCCTCCATCTCTCCCCCACACACACACACACACACACACACACACACACACACACACACACACACACACACACACACACACACACACACACACACACACACACACACACACACACACACACACAGAACACCAGCTGCATGTTCCAACCTGTCGGAGAGGAATTACTGTTGTGGTGATTCTGTAGTATTAAAGGCAGAGGGGCGACAGACACACACACACACACACACACACACACACACACACACACACACACACTGCGATGATGTAACACTATCGCTATGCTCACACGTAAACATTTTATGAATTTACACAATAAATAACCTAGAACACTGTAGACTACGTGTATTTTTTATTTTATTTTTTTTATATATTTTTTCGGCATTTTTATGCTTTATTGATAGTGCAGAGAGACAGAGGTGAAATGGGGCAGAGAGGGGAGTGACATGCAGAGAACGACGCGGGCTGGAATCGAACCCCGGTCCGCTGCTGGCCGAGGCCCATGGGGGGGACGCCCTACCAACTGAGCTAAAGGCGCCCCCAACTCCATATGTTTTTAATGATTTTGAAGATTTGAAATGGACTCTAGAAATTAACTTTGAGCTACTCTATCTATCCATTATTTTACTTTTTTTTTTTTTTTTTACCGTTCTGTACTGTGTGTGCCTTGATGAGAAATCCAGTTTATTACACAGCCTAGGCTCTGTAAACTGGCATGTTGCTATAGCTTCAGTGGGTTCCCCTTTTGTTTACGTATACAGTAAGTTTTACAAAGCCTATGCTGTGTGGATCATGAGGAGATATTCACTGATTTTGACACAAATTAGTGATTTTGACAACAAGCGTTCTCCAGAATCACTGACTGCACCTTTAAGAGAGAATCTAATGGGGATCTGAACAAACTAAGCTAAACTGTGCTGTTGATGAACCATGTTTCAAACACGGCAGCATCAGTAAACCTAACCAGATCCCCTGTTGTTGTGTGTGTGTGTGTTTCTATATATACAGTATATATAAAACCTATGTTGTAGCATATACACTGCTCATATCCCTGTTGTCTGGTTTGTGTGTGTGTGTGTCTCTGTGTTGTGTGTGTGTGTGTGTGCGGTGTGTGTGTGTGTGTGTGTGTGTGTGTGTGTGTGTGTGCGTGTGTGTGTGTGTGTGCGTGCGTTGTGTGTGTGGTTGCGTGCGTGCGTGCGTGGTGCGTGCGTGCGTGCGTGCGTGCGTGCTGTGCGTGCGTGCGTGCGTGCGTGCGTGCGTTGGTGTGTGTGTGTGTGTGTGCGTGTGTTGTGTGTGTGTCTACAGCCCGAAGCCCCCTCCTGTGAAGACCAATCCTCTAAGCGTCACCGCGATCGTCTGAACATGGAGCTGGACAACCTGACGGCCATGTTGCCTTTCTCCTCCGAGGTCAGGGCTCGTCTGGACAAACTCTCTGTGCTGCGGCTCAGTGTCGGTTACCTCAAGGCCAAGGGCTTCTTCCATGGTTAGTATACACTCACTCTCTGTATATACTCTCTATACACTTTATTTAAACCTGCAGTGTGTAGAATTTTGGGTTTTATTTCCTAGCAGATTTTGTAGAAAGTAATTATAATATCCATCTATATATCTAAGTACATTTAATTTAGTGCATAATAGCTGAAAAAAAGTTTTGAATTATTTATTTTTCCCTTAGAAAGGGTCTCATATATGTCCATATTTCTGCATATTTTGGACCAAGGCCTAGTGCCGCCATCTTGAAAGTGTCATAGTTGGAATGTCATCAGGTGCATTGTTTAAAATTTAGAATTGTT
>JAOPFK010000184.1:30000-37500 GCA_026122265.1 Ammodytes dubius | reverse complement strand
GTGTGTATGGAACATGTGTGTCTGTTGTGTGTGTGTGTGTGTGTGTGTGTGTGTGTGTGTGTGTGGACCATGTCTGCTTCCTGTGTATGTTGATAACGAGGTTGATTGGAGGCCACCGCTGTCATTAGCTCTAGTCTCCAGCTGCTCTTTTCCGCTGAGTCATAAACACAGAACGGAGATTGCTTTGGGAATATACACACTATATATATATGATGTTGAATGCATTAAAGCTACAGTGCGCAACTTTTTTTCCATATAATTGAATGTGGGTTACTACATTCAAGCCATGTGTTTCAGGTTTGATACTGTGGACCAGTTTGTAAACGCTGCCATACTGAGAAATACAGAGAGAGTTTTGAGGAGCTGATAAGGCTTAATCAACTTTGTGTCAACTCATCTGACAATTAACTTTAACATAACCAACATTCATTCACATGAAAAACCTACGCACTGTTGCTTTAACACAGCAGTCTTGAAAACGTGTGTATATATTTCACACCATCGTGACCAGAGCCCCTATGAGCGGGTTACAGTTCACGTTATAATAACAAACATGAAATTCTTCCAGTTTTTGCGAGCTGCTCTTGACCGAGATGACAGGGCGAATTCCTGTGTTAGTGGGAGGGAAAGCAGATCCAGTACTTTGTTTTAAAAAGGCGTTTAGGGAAGAGAGTGTGTGTGTGTCTGTGTGTGTGTGTGTGTGTGTCTGTGTGTGTGTGTGTGTGTGTGTGTGTGTGTGTGTGTGTGTGTGTGTGTGTGTGTGTGTGTGTCTGTGTGCATGTGTGTGCGCGTAATTGTGTGTGTGTGTGTGTGTGTGTGTGTCTTAGGTTTTGTGCTCTCTAGGTGTCATTGGTGTGTCTGTGCATGCGTGTCTGTCTGTGTGTGTGTGTGCGTCTGTGCATGCGTGTGTGTGTGTGAGAGGGGGAGGGGCAGTTTAGCTAGCGTGCCATTCAGTCATTACTGTAAGGAAAGGAAAAGGAGGTTCTTGCTTTAGCTGACTCTGTGCCAGTGATCACAGGCTGAGATTAACGGGGAGATTAGATGTAAGCTTCAAAAAATCACACACTCTTCGTTCGTAGCTAATTCTGCGTGCAGTTTTCTACCACAAATACATGGAAACTGTTGAGATGGGAGACACAGAAATGTAGCCACATGCTCTCACTCGCTCCTGTGTGGAGGTAGGAGGGTGAAATCTTGCCTGCAGGGATGTCACTGATACTTCTTTGTTAACTGTTACTCAAAATAAACTAGTGAAATGATAGTAAGTTTTGTAGTTAAGACACATGTGGAAACACACAAACAAGCACAAACACACGCACGCACGCACGAATGCAGCCACGGACACACACACACACACACACACGCACACACACACACAAGCACAAACACACGCACGCACGCACGCAGCCACGGACACACACACACACACCGTATACCAGACAGTGTTTTAGCTTTTGTTCAACTTTGCATTGATTGTTTGTTGCTTTCTTGGAGAATAATTACAGGGAAAAGTTTTTCATATGATTTCGACAAAAATGATTTTAACAACAAGCGTTCTCCAGAATCACTGACTGCACCTTTAAGCCCCTTTTAACACTGACCAAAAACCTGCTTACATCCGGCTTCTGTCTGCAGTGTAACAGTTTGCAAATCAGACAGTTTCAGGACATGGTACATTAACCTTTAAATTAGTTTTTTTTCTAACTGAGTTTTTTTCTCTTGTGTGTTTTCAGCCGCCCTCCAGAAGAGGTCGTCTCCTCCGGTGGCAAACGGGAGAAACGGCCGGTGTGTGTCTCTGGACGGAGTCAGCTTCTCAGAGGGAGAGCTGCTGCTACAGGTAGTGTGTGTGTGTGTGTGTGTGTGTGTGTGTGTGTGTGTGTCTGTGTGTGTGTGTGTGTGTGTGTGTGTGTGTGTGTGTGTGTGTGTGTGTGTGTCTGTGTGTGTGTGTGTGTGTGTGTGTGTGTGTGTGTGTCTGTGTGTGTGTGTGTGTGTGTGTGTGTGTGTGTGTGTGTGTGTGTGTGTGTGTGTGTGTGTGTGTCTGTGTGTGTGTGTGTGTCTGTCTGTGTGTGTGTCTGTGTGTCTTTTTTTCTCAGCCGAGCTAAGGGTGTAAGGGCAGGGTGTCATATTGTATCATATTGTATCATATTGTATGAAATGTAAAGCCCCACTGAGACAAATGTATTTGTGATTTTGGGCTATACAAATAAAACTGATTTGATTTGTCATCTTCTGTCTCCAGGCTCTGAATGGCTTTGTTCTGGTTGTGACGACCGATGGGACGGTCTTCTACACGTCTCCGACCATCCAGGACTTCCTGGGATTCCATCAGGTAAAAACTGTGACCCAGTTAAGAGACCAGTCTGGATTTTTCTTAAATCTTCATCTCTACATAACTTATTGAAAATGCTCTTAAAGGCCTACTTCACCGGTTGGAATATGAAGCTGTATTGAACTCGGAGATCCTATGAAGTATAAATGTGCAAAAAAAATTGAAATCGGATCATCCTAGCCTGAGAAAAGGCAGAAAGATGTCACAGAAAGAGAAATGTAGGGTTAGACAGTGAGACCATAAAACACTCTTTCTAACTTTTCTCAGGCTAGGATGAACCAATTTCATTTTTTTTGCACATTTATACTTCATAGAATCTCCGAGTTCAATACACCTTCATATTCCAACCGGTGAAGTAGGCCTTTAATGACAAAAAATGTATTGTGAATTTGGTAGAAATGTTGTCAGTAGTTTATATTATAAAACCAAAATGTTCATTCTACTCAAACATATGCCTATAAATAGTTAAGCGAGAGACACTGAACATTTGGAGTGGTCTCTTAATTTTTTCCAGAGCTGTGTATATTTTAAATGGGCCTGGAGTCTTAATAAAAGAGTTGATGAGGATAATGAATGATCTCTTCTTCTGTGGTTTTCAGTCTGACGTGGTCCAGCAGAGTGTGTATGATCTGGTTCATATGGACGACAGAGAAATGTTCAAGTGTCAGCTGCACTTTGCCCTCAACCCCGGCACAGACTCAGACACCACAGAAGAAGAAGGTAGGAGGTCACACCATCCTATGAGTTTTCATTGGGAGAAATTTTAGCTTGAATTTGAACCATAGATAGTAAATAATATAGATGTAGCATCCGGGCTGACCTCAGTTATTCACACGGCATCCAATAATCCTGCTTTGTGCGCGTCGCCATCTTGTGAGATTTTTACTCCGCCTCACTCCTCTTGCCGAAAAGGGGAATCGACGTCACGTCAGGGGGAGGGAGATAGCTGACGTATACCTCCGAGGCAAAGTGAGGGACAACGGGCGGAGAGCTGTCACTCAAGAGATCGCGCCAATACATTTTAACCTCCAAAAGAATAAAAACTAGCGTGGGCCAAAAAAATTCATCCCCCTCAGTGTTGTCATGGAGATATGACCTAAACATACAGACTAAAATGGTTTTGTGGCCCAGGCTGTAAATAGGTTTAATAAGACGGCCTATCTAACAAGTGAGTCAAAGAAAAACTGCTCGTCTTGGCGCCACCCCCAGTGGCACTTCCTGGTTACTACAGTTGTAGGTCACTTCCTTATTGGATGCCGGTGAAAATCGCTGAGGTTGGGGCTTGATTTGAACAACAATAAAAGGTAGTTTTCTGTCTGTCTGTCTGTCTGTCCCTCTGTCTTGTCTGTAGATGGCCTGTCTAGCAGTCGGTCTCAGAGTGGCTCCATGGGTCTCCTGCCTCGGTTCATTCCCCCAGAAAACTCCTCCTTCCTGGAGAGAAGCTTCTGCTGTCGCTTCCGCTGTCTCCTGGACAACGCCTCAGGATTCCTGGTACGTTATAGAAAAAAAATTATTCTATACAAGACTAAAGTCATATTTCTTCTTCTTCTTCTTCTTCTTCTTCTTCTTCTTCTTCTTCTTCTTCTTCTTCTTCTTCTTCTTCTTCTTCTTCTTCTTCTTTCTTCTTCTTCTTCTTCTTCTTCTTCTTCTTCTTCTTCTTCTTCTTGTTATTGTTAGTATTATTATTATTATTATTATTATTAGTCTTAGTATTGTTATTATTATTATTAGTCTTAGTATTGTTATTATTAGTAGTAGTATTATTATTAGTATTAGTATTAGTATTATTATCATTATTATTATTATTATTATTATTATTATTATTATTATTATTATTATTATTATTATTATTATTCATTCAGTTTTAATGACCTAGTGAGGTTCCCTTATAAGCCCCAAAGTGTTTCTTCTGACCTCTCCAGCGCACACTCTTATCTCTTTCCATGTGAAAGATATAGTTGTTCTGTTTTATGGTGTATTTTATATTTGAATGAATGTGTGCAAATCAATAAAGAAAAAAAAAGAAAAAGAAAAGGTCTACAGCCATGCTTGTAGATTTATAAGGCCGGGTGTTACGACCCAGCTCGCTAGGGGTAAAAGGGAAGCGACAGAAAACCAGATGGATTTGGTCAATTTCTTCATCTACAAAGAAATTTAAATTGTTCGTACAAACTGAATGAATATTCAATGTTTGTTTTTCATGAATATGTTTGTTTCTGTCAATGCATGAATATACAGCTCTGGAAAAAAAATTAAGAGACCACTCCAAATGTTCAGTGTCTCTCGTTTTACTCTTTACAGGCATATGTTTGAATAGAATTAACATTTTGGTTTTATAATATAAACTACTGACAACATTTCTACCAAATTCCAATACATTTTTTGTCATTAAGAGAATTTTCAATAAGTAATGTAGAGATGAAGATTGAAGAAAAATCCAGACTGGTCTCTTAATGTTTTCCGTAAGCTGTTATTTTATTAACTTTTCCTTCTTCTTCCGCGTTCAGGCTCTGAACTTCTACGGGCGTCTGAAGTTCCTGCACCTGCCTGGAAACACAATGCATGATGGGAGTTTGGCGCCGCCCCAGCTGGCTCTGTTCGCCATAGTAACGCCCCTGTCACCGCCGTCAGTCATGGAGATTCGCACCAAGACGCTCATCTTCCAAACCAAACACCGGATGGACTTTGCTCCTACGGGAATCGACACCAGGTCGGCTTTTACTTTATATTATCTTTTTCGTTAAAGGTGCAGTGTGTAGAATTTTGGGATTTATTTCCTAGCAGATTTTGTAGAAAGTAATTATGATATCCATAAGTACATTTAATTTGGTGCATAATGGCTGAAAGAAATGTTTTGAATTATTATTTTTTCCCTTCGAAAGGGTCTCATATATGTCCATGTTTCTGCATATTTTGGACCAAGGCCTAGTGCCGCCATCTTGAAAGTGTCATAGTTGGAATGTCATCAGGCGCATTGTTTAAAATATAGAATTGTTCTCGTCCTTGAAGGCCACTGTAGCTTCTGTTATTATTCTAAAGGGTTGGGGTTACCCAGGGAGCGTTGCATTATAGAGCTTTGTAGAACTTTCTTTATACTTCTTCCTAAATCTCCCTTTCAGACATATCAATTCAATATATGTAATTTTTGTTGAATAAAAAAACCTTTGAAAGAAAAATGACAAGAATTTACAAGTTGTGCATTATTGTCGTTTCCAGAGGGAAGCTGGTGCTGGGATACACAGAGATTGAGTTGGTAACGACTGGCTCAGGTTATCAGTTCATCCACGCTGCTGACATGATGTACTGCGCAGACAACCACCTCAGGAGTGAGTTACCATGCTACACACAGGCACTGTTTCATTCTTCATTTAACTTTATTCATTTCATTTTAATTTTTTTATTAATTTAATTTTTTTTTAAAAGTTGTATGTATTAGCTTGTTTTCTATATAGCTATAGTTATGAAGTGTAATTTTAGCATTATAGTGTCAATTGTGGTGTACTTTGTTTGTGTGTGTGTGTGGCCTTGTGCAAATTCTGCAACTTCTTTTCTGCTGCCTGTCTTGGCCAGGACTCCCTGTGAGAAGAGTTACTGTAACTCAATGGGACCTTCCTGGTGAAATAAAGGTTAAATAAATAAATAAATAAAAAATTAGAGAAAAGTAATTGACTATTGACTTTTTGGACACTTTTTAATTTTCTTAAAAAAATCTCTACTTCTAAAGCACTTATATCAAACTTAAAATTGAAAACAAATTAAAAATAAATAAAAGGCATCAGGGTAATTCTTCCCCTCCCCTCCCCTCCCCTCCCCTCCCCTCCCTCCCCTTCCCTTCCCTCCCCTCCCCTCCCCCCCCCTCAGTGATGAAGACAGGGGACAGCGGCTTCACGTTCTTCCGGCTGCTGACGAAGACGGCTCACTGGCTCTGGGTCCAGGCCACGGCCAGGATGGTGTTCAAAGATGGCCGACCAGACTTCATCATCGCCAGACAGAAAGCCCTCACGTGAGAATTAACTTCTTGTCTTAAGCTTTTATTTACTGGATTGGATTTATATAGCGCTTTTCAAGGCACTCAAAGACGCTTTAACAGGGTTCCAGGTTCCATTCATTCACACACAGTCATACTGGTTTAGTTAAAATCTTCATTTTTTAAAACTCGCAATATTGACAAGTGCTTAAAAAATTTTTTTTTCCATGCCATAGCTCTTTAAAGTAGCTACCAGGAACTTTCTGTTTGTGTTTAGTCTTGCAGCGCCTTTGTACAAAAGCGGTAGTGTTTTTACTACGCCAGCTGTAGTTCCTGGGTGAGCGTATATACCCATGACAATGGCATTAAGAAAAACTATATAAAAATAGCTTTTTTTGTGGTCTGGTTTGCTGTTACATGTAATTTATGATCATCAGAGGAAAACTGAGACTGTTTCAGAAATATTTAAAAGTTCCTCGTAGCTACCTTTAAATATGTAAAAGTACAGTATAGCATTCCTGGCCTTAATATGAACCTTTATTCTCTTAACTATTAATCTTAATATGAACCTTTATTCTCTTAACTATTTATACTGCATTTCTTCCTTAGTAACGAGGAAGGAGAGGAACACTTGCAGCAGCGCAGACTGCAGCTGCCTTTCAACCTCGCCACGGGAGAAGGCGTCTTATACGACCATTCATTGGACGATTTGCCCATGCCTGGTCCCCCTGGTAACAACACGCCTATCCCCACGACAACAACAACAACAACAACCGAAAAACCACTGGACCCCGCATCTCTACTTGGGTCGCTTCGTAGGCAAGACCACTCCCTCTACACACGACCGCAGACACCAAATCCAAATGTACCAGATTTCGATATTATATTGGAGGAGCTGGAATTGGAACCCCCCACCTTGGAGCAGGCGTGCTTTATGGACAGCCGTGCCTTGCTCAGCGTCCCGGGTCAGATCTCACAAAACTCCCAGAAGATTTCGATAGCGACGGCGGGGGGAATTACTTCGGACGCCATGTTGGAATCGCTGGAGCAGATTTTGGGAGATATCGGGAACGGAGGAGGACTAGACGGGCTGGAAGTGGAGGAGACAGAGCTGAGGGGGTGGGAGAAAGCCCTCGGGAGGATGAGTAGCGAAAGGCAGGACCTATCCGGGGAACTGAATCATATTTTGGCCAATGATGTGTTT
>JAOPFK010000184.1:20000-25000 GCA_026122265.1 Ammodytes dubius | reverse complement strand
GTGTCAAGAAACCAGACTTAAGGGAAAAAAAATTATAATTCAAAACATTTTTTTCAGCTATTATGCACTAAATTAAATGTATGGATATTATTACATTTCTACAAAATCTGCTGGGAAAAAAAAAAAAAAAATTCTACACACTGCAGGTTTAAATGTAGCCACTTTTCCTGAAACATAAGAGTTCTCTATCGTGTCAAGACTATCTCTCCACCCTACATATTCCATATGTACGGGGACTGACCCCCACGGGGGCAGTTGACGTGGATACTCTTTAAGACACACCACTTGTGGCGGCCACGCATGATTGGCCAGCCTGGCTATATAAGCCACGCGCATGCGTGGCCTCTTCGATTCCTTGATTTCCACGGACAAGCAGTAGACGTGTGAGAAAAGAAGCAAAGCAAAACAAAGCAAAGCAAAGCAAAGCAAAACAAAGCAAAGCAAAGCAAAGCAAAGCAAAGCAAAGGAGGAAAAGATTGAGTTGTGTGGGTTTAGCAAGTGTGGTGACATTAGCGTTGTCCGCTTACCTAGTGAGTAGGAGAGCAGGTCTACGGGCCCCTCTCTGGATCGCTGTATTGTCTTTACTGCACAGGCTGTTGGAAGCGTGGCTTGATCGGCTTGCCGATCTGTAGCCATTGTCTCCCGTGAAATCCGACCCAGTCGGAGGAAGCGGCGGAGTGCTTCACAGCTGATCGCTGAACCACCGAGAGAAAAGAGTGGCCATAGTGTGGCTGTGTGTATTAACGGACGCCGTTTAACGCCACAGCCATAGTCCCTCGTGAAACCCGACCTAGTCGGAGGAAGCGAACGGGCGTACTTTGAGCCGCAGGTAAATTAAGAAGAGCAGGCTGTTGGAAGCGTGGCTTGATCGGCTTGCCGATCTGTGGCCACTGTCTCCCGTGAAATCCGACCCAGGCGGAGGAAGCGGCGGAGTGCTTCACAGCTGATCGCTGAACCAGCGAGAGGAAAGAGTGGCCAGAGTGTGGCTGTGTGTATTAACGGGTGCCGTTTAACGCTACAGCCATAGTCCCTCGTGAAGCCCGACCTTGTCGGAGGAAGCGAACGGGCGTAGGCTACTTTAAGCCGCGGGTAAATTCCAGGAAACAAAAAGTAAATTGTTTCAGAGGGCACGTCCCCGCAGACAGCGGGAGTTTCGGTGTCAGCGGGGTGATTAGTGCCACGTGCATAAGCTACATCTCCCAAAGTTCACAAAGCATTCAAAATGTTGGGTCCAGAGGAAATGTCTAGCCCAAGAGGCCACGCCTGCTCGGGCTGCGGGGTAAAAATGCCAATGGAGGACGGTCACGATCAATGTGTGCATTGTCTAGGGCGGGGCCATGCGCGCATGGCCAGCCAAGACCCCGCCTCCAGCATGAATTGTTTTTCCTGCCAGCTAGGGTGAGGGAGGCTAGGGCGTTAGCATTTTCTCTCAAAAATCCGGCCACACTCATTGGGCAGCCGCAGTGGGCGAAGCAGCCAAGGGTAGTGGTTTGGAATGATCACATGGGGGAGGAGCCTCACTCATTAATTCATACCCCAGGTGTGGCTGCTGGAGGGTTCAAGCCCCTCCTCTACAGCAGCAATGATGGTCCCATCCACAACCCTGCCCCCCACCTCTGCACTGGCAGAGCAGGGGGGGGGGTTGGGGCAGGGGTACCCTGCGTCGGATGAAGAGGAAATTGACATCCTGGGGATGGACTCGGAGGGGGAAGACCTCCCCCTCGGCCAGATGGGTGTGGAGGCACAGCAAGAGGTAGAGGAGGAGCAGGAGCGCTCGACTCCTTTCTATCAGCAAGCTATCACCGGCTGCTCAGGCATTGGATGTCGAATTGCCAGCGGAGCAGGGCCGGACGGCCTCCCATTTTGATGATGAAGAGACGGGGCAGACTTGCTCTTTTTCCGTACCGCTGCTTCCCGATCTAGAGGAGGACTGGTGCTGAAGCAATTTGAGAAACCAGCTGAAGCCCATCGCTGGTCGGGTCTATGCAGACGGCTAGCGGGAGAGGGTAGGCTGTGGACCACCACCTCCCATGGATCAAACCTTGGGGGCCTTGGGGTCCCCCACCAGGTCGGTTCTGGGGAAGCCGGGCTGCCCAAGCAAAAACACTAAAACGAGGGATGCCATACTCACCAGAGTGCACGGAGCTATGGCAACCCAGGGACAGCTGGTCAATACAGGGGCCATGTTAGCCTTGTGTCAGCGCCAGTTGTCCAAACGTTTGGAGCAGGAAGGCTCCGCTCTAGCTGCTGAGATACAGCAGGTGTCCTCGCTCCTAGCTAAGCTAATGAAGGAGCAAGCAGTGGCAACAGGCAGGGCTATGGCCTCTCTCGGGATGGTGAGGCGCCACCTCTGGCTGAGTCAGTCACGCCTACAAGGGGAGGACCAGGCCGGTCTGCTCAGGCTGCCTGTGGTGCCACCTGCCTTGTTTGGCCGAATGCAGGTAAAATGCTCCAGCAGGGCCAAGAGGCTCGCCGTTGTGCTCGGGAGGCGACGGTAATGCTCCGGCAGGGCCGTGAACAGCATGCCCCAACAACTCCACGGGCCGGGCCACCCCGGCGGTCTGGGGCTCCAGATGACCTAAGGGTCCACTTGGAGGCCAGCCGGCGGGGGTAGGGCTAGACGGGGTCAGCCACGGTCCTGGCAGCCCCCCCCCCCCCCCTTGCCGCCCTTCGGGACGGCTGCGGTCCTGGGAGACCATTGGGGGGGGGATCCCGGGGTGGTCTCCACCGTGACTCAGGGTTATCGGTGGCACCCACCCCCGCTGATGAGGTCAGCCACTTTTACAGTGGTGGAAGACCCACAGCGCAGGGAGATTTTAACCGCTGAGATCCGCACTCTCCTCGCCAAGAAGGCCATCAGAGAGGTGGAGCAAAACATTCGGCAGGCTGGGTTCTACTCACAGTACTTCCTCATCCCGAAGAAAGATGGGAGACTCAGACCAATTTTGGACTTAAGGGGGCTCAACAAGTGTTTGAGGCCCCTACAATGCAGGATGCTGACTGTGCCGAGGGTTCGACAGGCTATCCTCCAAGGCGACGGGTTCGCCACAGTCGACCTGGATGATGCTTATTTCCAGATCCAGATATGAGAGGGAGACGTTTTCTCGGGTTTGCCTTCAACGGCCAAATCTTCGAGTTCTGCGTCCTCCCATTCGGGATATCACTGACCCCTCGCACGTTCAAGGTGCATGGAGGCAGTCCTGGGTCCTTTGCGGCAGGAAGGTCTTCGCATCCTGAATTACCTGGACGATTGGCTGGGCTGTGCTCGCTCAGAGGAACAGTGTCGCATCAATGTGACCCGGCTTCTGCAGCACCTGGAGCACCTGGGCCTGCGCCTCAACAAGAGGAAGAGCAGGCTGCAGCCTTCACAATCGACAGAGTTCCTGGGCATGGGTTTGGATGCCAAATCAGGAACTCTTTTTGACGTCGGCGGGACAGGCCGCCCTCAGGGCTTGCTTGTCCCAGTTTCGTTTGGGGGCCAGAGTGACCTGGAGATTCTGCCTCCGACTCTTGGGGTTAATGGCAGCCACGGTGCACAGCGTGCCCCTGGCCCTTCTGAACATGCACCCGGTGCAGCGTTGCCTCCTGAGCCTGGGACTTTGTCCACAGAGAGATCTGCATGCCAGGTGTCACGCATACTGCGCATAGCTCTCCACAGGCGGGAGGAACCAGCCTATTTGGCACAGTGGCCAATGGCACGGACACTGGTTGACACGGCACAGCAATCAGTCGGAATTGCAGGCTATCCATTTAGCTCTTTTGCACTTCCTGCCAGAGCTGGGAAACCGCCATGTACTGGTAAGGACAGACAGTACAGCGGCAGCGGCATACATAAGCAGGCAGGGGGGCCTGGGTTCCCTGCGCCTTTGCAGATTGGCTCAGATAATAGAGGAAGAGCACGGTCCCCGCTTTTTCTCGCAAGAGTGAAAAGGGACGGTCCTCCCTTGGGCACGGATGCCATGGCACACCAGTGGCCACTGGGCCTCCTGTATGCCTTCCCTCCCTTCACCCTCCTTCATCCACTCCTACAGAGAGTTCAGGTGGAAGAGGTGAGCCTCATCCTGGTGGCCCCCAAAGAGGCTGGCCCCAGATGATCTGGTTCTCAGCGATTGGGAAAAAGAAGAAGAGAGGCACGGATGCCATGGCACACCAGTGGCCACAGGGCCTCCTGTATGCCTTCCCTCCCTTCACCCTCCTTCATCCACTTCTACAGAGAGTTCAGGTGGAAGAGGTGAGCCTCATCCTGGTGGCCCCCAAGAAGGCTGGCCCAGATGATCTGGTTCTCAGCGAATGCACCCCTCCTTCAGGGACACCCGTGGGAGTGCCCCAGTCGGTGGTTAGCGCTCTACAAGGAGCCCGGGCTCCATCAACGAGGGCGGCATACGCTTATCGTTGGGGAGTGTTTCAATCATGGTGCAATTCGAGACAGGTGGATCCCCTCGCCTGCACGGCCCATAACATTTTCCAGTTCCTCCAGGAAATGTTGGAGGTGGGCAAATCTCCCTCGACATTGAGGGGAATAGGGGCAGCCATAAGGCAGCCCGTGTTGGACCTCGGGAGCTGGCAGAAGGCTGTTGCTACCTTATTGCTCAGTTTCTTAGAGGTGCTCGTAGGGTTACTCCACATCGCAGAAGGCCAGCTGTCCCCCATGGGTTTTGGAGGTGGTGCTGTTGGCCTTGCAGAATGAGCCATTCGAGCCCCTGGATACAGCTAGGCTACAATGGTTTTCTCTCAAGACAGCGTTTTTGAGCTCGCAATTGTGTCTGAGAATGGGAGAGCGGCATGCTCTTTCAGTGCATGAGGGCTGCAGCCGCTCTTGCCAGGTGGTACTGGGGGGGTGTTGCGCCCGAACCCTACATTCCACCCTAAAGTCTGGTCTGAGTCCCACACCGGTCGATCTATTGAGCTGCACCCTTCCACCCTCCAGGGAGGTGAAGCAGGGTGGAGTAGGCGGTCACTACTGTGCCCAGACAGGGCCCTAACAGTGTATCTGCATCGGA
>JAOPFK010000184.1:10000-12500 GCA_026122265.1 Ammodytes dubius | reverse complement strand
CCAGAGTAATGGACCATACGCAGTGAAGACACTTCTCGGATGGGTGGTGAATGGGCCCCTCAAGTCTTCATCTGCAATGGATAAACAGAGAGCATCAATGACAGTCAATCGCATTTCAATGGATAATCTGAAGGACCTGCTACTCAGGCAGTACAACCAAGAGTTCCCAGAAAAGGAATCTGAGGAGAAGAAAGAGATGTCATGTGAGGACAGGAGATTTATGGAGCTGGCCCAAAGTTACAAAGCGTTTGAAAGTGGACATTACATCTTGCCCCTGCCGTTTCGAGAAAAAGAGCTAGTCATGCCAAATAATTACAACGTGGCACTGCAGCGGACATTGAACCTGGCTGGGAAATTCAAGAGAGACTTTACCTATGCGGAAGAATACAAGCTCTTCATGGAAAATGTGCTGCAGAAAGGCTACGCAGAGAAGGTACCCCAAGAGCAAGTACAGAGAAACGACGGCCAAGTTTGGTATATTCCTCATCATGGGGTTTACCATAAAAGAAAGAAGAAGCTGAGGGTGGTATTCGACTGTTCCTCAACCTACCAAGGTAAATCTCTGAACTCAGAACTGCTCCAGGGCCCAGATCTAACCAACTCACTACTGGGCGTTCTGCTCCGGTTCCGTCAGGAGAGGATTGCAGTCATGGCCGACATTGAGGCGATGTACTACCAAGTACAAGTACAGAAAGATCACCAGGACTTCCTCAGGTTTCTGTGGTGGCCTGAGGGAGACATCAGCAAACCACTGGAAGTGTACCGGATGAAGGTGCATCTCTTCGGCGCAGTATCTTCACCCAGTATTGCTAACTTTGCCTTGAAACAAACTGGAAGAGACCACTCGGATCAATACAGTAAGGAAGTATTCGATACTATCAAAAACAGCTTTTATGTCGATGACTGTCTCAAGTCCGTGGCCTCAACCAGTCAAGCACTCAAGCTAACAAAGGACCTTATGGAAGCATGTGCCCAAGGAGGGTTTACACTTACCAAATGGGTAAGCAACAGCCAAGAGGTACCCACAACAGTGCCTGAAAGTCACAGAGCCAAGGTGGTGGAGGCAGTGAGCGCCCTGCAGGACGCCGGCGGCATGCTAGCAGAACAGTATGGAGACACGGCGGACGAGTGCGGTAAAGCGCTGCGGGATTTGGCACGGATGGAGAACTTAGTCCTGGGTAATGCTCTGGAAGGAGTACCAGAGGAAGAGGAGGATGAAGAAAAGCTCAAGGACTCCAACGTTGACGGCACAGAAAACATTGACGAGAAGAGTAGAGATAAGATGAGAGTTCAGGTGTACGACGCCATGGCAGAGAAGGAAGATGAGGACGCGGAGATGTCAGACGTCGGCGAGAGGAAGAGAAAGAAAAGAAAAGTCTGGGAAATGGAAGTGAAGAAAAGACAGAAAACGACAAGAAGGCTGAGAAAGAATTGGACAAAGAAGAAGAAAAAGAAGAAGAGATGGAAACAAGTCCAAGACATCGCGGATCTGTTCTGGCAGAGGTGGATAAAGGAATATCTGCCACTCATGCAGCAACGCCAAAAGTGGACTAACACCAGAAGAAACTTCAACATCAACGATGTGGTGGTCATCGTAGACGAAACTGCACCAAGGAACTCATGGCCCCTTGGCCGTGTAGTAAAGACTTTTCCCGGGCCCAAAGGTCTCGTCCGAAGTGTTCTGGTCCGAACAAAGACGAACACCCTGCAAAGGCCCATCGATAAGCTCTGCTTGCTTTGGGAAGCTGAAAACTGAGCTTAATAACATGAAGAATGCCACTGCGCATACACACACACACACATACACACATACATGCCCCTCTACAAATGGCCCTGCACACACCTTCCTTGCATACATGAACTCCGCGTTCACTGGACTGGTTATCCCTGCCTAAGAGACATTCATGCAACATGAACTTTGGGGGAATTCAAGAGGGATTATGTAAACTGTGTCGTAGTTAATTTTGATATTTAAGCTGGGTGTGATGTGTTAGTGTAAAGCTACTTGACATATTTTGGAAGAATTTAATGATTTAATATTTGCACTTACCTGGCTCCATATAGTTAATTTAAGTAATTGTTTTGTGGTAACATCACAATTAGGGGCCGGTATGTTGGAGCCATTTAGAGATTTTTTGTGTTTAATATATTTTAAGTAAATACATTTTTAGTTTATGGCAAATTATGATTTATGAATTAGTAAGTGTGTGAGATGTTAATCTAATGTTCATTCATATGTTTATTGAGGCACTTGGTGGTGATTGCCATATTGGTGTCACCTGGGGAGTGAGGGGTGCTACCTCATTTAAGGAAGGAGTATGCCTGTCATTCAGGTTGGCAAGGCAGAGAGCCTACAGTTTTTTGACAGCGAGCTCTCGAGCGTTTAACATATTATTTCACATAGAAAAGTATTGTTTTTTGTATATATTAAGAACCCTGTTTTGGCCGCAAATCAAGGGCATTTTTTGGAGCCTTTTATGTTTTTTATTGGAAAGTCAAC